>JAJOOR010001971.1:0-28986 GCA_036250505.1 Solanum acaule | reverse complement strand
TTTCTATCTTAGCACCTTCATCCATCCAAGAAGGTGCAAACTCACATGAAATTAGAGGGGCCTACCACCCCTTCAGTGCATCCAATGTCTTTGTCATTCGGGTTTTGTATTGATCAATTTTATTGTCCGGGGTTCCCAGTACATTGTTAATTTCAGTGGCATGACACTGAACAATTTTGCCTCGCATTTCAACTTCATGGAGTGGCTTCTAAACTATTCCCTTAAGCTTTTACGGAAATTCCTTGGCATAGGTATCATAAAAACTCGTGTACCCACTTTGGTACGTACGGTTACTTGACCTTTGTGAACTGCTCTAGTTTGTGGTATTTGATTGTCACCCATATTATTAGATACTTTCTCATGACTCCATCAGTCAAGAGTCGGCGCTCCGCTAAAATGGTTCGTTCCCCTTCTGCCTTGAGCCTATTCAAAACCCTTATTGCTATATTCGGGAAAACGCGAGAAGTAGGATTTGGATCTTGTGGGGTCGACATAATTTTTAATATGATTGGACTATTGTGTCTGAGAAGCCCCAAAAGGCTCGTTCAATGAGACTCTTTATATCTTTTTTGAAGGAGGAGAAAAGGGAGGATGGGAGAACTCTCTCTCTCCTATTCATTATCGGAGGAGTCAACTTTTTTTACCTTTGGTTCTTGCCATCACCTGCAAAGCACGCATTCAAAGAACTTTTGAAGGTTAGTTGAATTCGAACGTGAATCGAAATACATTTCAAAAATACTCCTGAGGCTCTCCTAACAAGAAGGCGAATCACCGAATAGGATCGGCGGACTCGGGTGAGCTCACCGAATTGGAAAGTGTCAAATTACTCAGGTCTCAAGCATAAAAGTGAAGTCAATGCCAACTCTGAAATTCCCCGAGTTGGTTTTGGTGGTCTAAGACAAGTTCACCAAAATTGACTGTACAAAAGGGAAAGTAGTAGGTATCAAAGGAGATGTCCTCTCCCACTCGACGATTCACCAAATGGGTTTGGCGGACTAAGACAATCCCGCAAGATGGAACAGTACGTACCCAAGGCCATATGCATGCCAAAGAAGGCGACCTGGGTCTTACTAAACAATTCACCTAACTTCCTTTGTGAGCTAAGACAAGCTTGCCAAACATGAAGTTTCAGGCCAGTGCAAATTTTTCACATAGAAACCAACACACACACAAAATACTAGTTCCCCCTCTAACATTACAATCAACCTAGATGGTTTTCTACATATGGGTACTTACATTTCCCCTATTTCTCACTAAGCATTGCACTAATTGATCATATTCCCTTAAGAAAGTAGTCACCCTGTCGATCATTAGGCATAATCAGGGAATTGGGTCAACACTGATCTACTCAGACTTCATTCACTTCAAATTAGGCACAGACCCAACAAAATAATTAATTTAATTCTGCAATTTAACCAACACAAGCACGATTCATCATTTGCACAGACATTCACATGTAAAATCACATGGCACAGTTCAATTCTAACAATACAATGCAACCCATCAAAATCAGGCACTTAATATTAGTTAAGGGGGATAAGCCCACACCCTATATGTCTTCTAAACTCAAAAACAACAACAAGAAGTTGAAACACCAACCTTAAAGCCAAAAATAATTAAGAAACTAAGGGATTGGGGTTGGGTTGACACGAACTCCAAGAAAATGCACTCCTAGCACCTTCAAGACACTCACACTAGATTGACAAACACTCAAAATGCATGATGCAAGAGAAAGGAATCAGAATAGCTCTCAGATTTAAAAGATATTGATTTTTTAATTAGAAATGACCCTTGGCCTTTTTATGTTTGGCCCGTTCGAAGATCATGACTAACGTCGTTGAACATGTTTAGTGAATTGCTTTGAATTTTAAACTCACCATACAATCATGAACAAACACCAAACCTGAAGGTTGATTCGGTGGACCCGATGGAGTCTGCTTAATACACTTTGGTGGATCTCCCTTTGGAGTTCTGATCGCCTATCATGACAGTGCACTTTTCCATCATTTCAAGATCAAAATACGGACTAGACTTAGTGTGTGTAATGATTTCGATGGATCGCCGTTTGGGTTTTGCATCGCCTATGCTTCACTATTCAATATTGCAACATGTTCTCAACCTACACTCACAATGCACATTATTTGAAAGCAGTATAAACAAAAAATAAAGACTTGGTTGCCTCCCAAGAAGCACCTTTGTAACGACCCTAAAAATGAATAAGTGAAACTAGAGCCTAACGTGTGTGTGTTAGAGTTTAGTCTAAGGTTTGATGGTGCTTTATGTTATCCCGAGCCATGGTTGAGGTGTTTAGGGGTTAGACGTCAAGGTACGACCTCCCCAAGGACCACCCTAAGGGTCCTTGAGGAGGAACCTAAGTCTAAACCCCAAGACCCCAAGGAAACCATGAGGCTGCCCAAAATGGGGTGACCTACGGAAGGGGTCCACGCCCCGTGGATAGCCTTCGTAGATCATAGCCCCTAAAATAGGCCACAACTACGAACCACCGAGGGGATAGTACGGTCCGTGACCCCATCCACGGTCTGTGACCCCATCCACGGTCCGTGGATGGGGTCCGTCAATTGGACCTGCAATCTGTTAATGGTTCCGCCAAGTGTAGGGGTGGATTGGTAAATACACCCCAATTCCTAATAAGTGTTTGGACGGTTATTATAAGAGTATTAAAACATTGAAATACTATTTTGGATTTCATTCTTCAATTTCCCAAAATTAAACCCCTCCCTCTCCAAATATCTTCTCTCTAGAACTCCATTGGAGATCATGGTTAAGTTCAAGCTAGGGTTGGGGATTTCAAGGTGTTTCTTCTTCAATTTTCATGGGGAATCAATAGAAAGGTATGGTGATCCTTCATCTAGGGTTATCTTTCACCCTAGAATCCATTCAAAATAGATTTCAAAGTTTTCAAGTTTCTCAAAAACCCTAGATTTTACTCAATCTCATGGGTTCCTTCATCAAATGTTTTCAAATGATAAATTATAATTGTATTGATGTTTAATTGATGATTTAAGATGAAAATACTCATTGAACCCATGATTTGTCTCAATTCCTAAATTGTGACTTATGAAGTGGGTTTGATGATTATGAATAAATGTTGATAGATTATGCCTAAATTGCTTTGGGTTATGGAGTTGTATCATCATCTATGAATAATTGTGTTGAATTGTTGGTGAATTGAGGATTTGTGATCATAGCCTTGAAAGGGTAAGTTTGACCTAATTACTTGTTGTAGTAGAATTGTATTAGAGATGTTGATCAACTTGAAAGGTGGAGGTGTTTTATTACTTTGTATGTTGTGATCATGGCCTTGAAGGTATAGTGTGAGGAATTGAAGTATTATCATGATGTTGTATATATGAATGTGATGTGGAACATGTGTGTGATCTAAACGAATGAGTTATGATCTTGTTTTTAAGCTAATTGTGTTAGGATTGAATGTTATCTCTCTATTAACACTTGTGAATGATGATGGTTATGTGGAAGGCTATTCTCATATACACACACACTTGAATGAAGAATGAATTTGATTCAATGATAATGTTAAGGATGAAGTACTTATTGAAAGGCTATTCTCAATTGTACTCTAATGAATGCTAATGATGTGTTTATTGAAAGAATATTCTCAATCTTGCACTAATGAATGATAATGGGATTCTTAGATGAAAATTTATTCTCATCGTTAAATCTATGAGCTATCCAATGAATGAATGTTTGGTTTGAGATGGATGCCCTCACGTGTGTTGAGGCGGGGTGTCTAGTAACAATCTCTTATCCCTTGATGTAATGAATGTTAAAATAATCTATGGGAATGTAGGCTAAGCACTGAGAGGATATTGAATGAAATGGAAGCTCTCACGTGAGTTGAGGCGGGGTATATAGTAGCAATCTCCTTGTCCCTTAACTATGTGTCCACATAGGTCTAGCTAGTGGATCCACTTAAGCTAAATACCAGTTTATCTTAGGCAAGTACACTAACCCTTACGATGTGGGACAGTACATCAGATTCCATGATCTATCTCTCATGCTCTATGTTGGTTAAACGCTTCTTCCCATCATGTGAGATGTGCATTATAGTTTCTTGAGGAGTTTTATGAACTGTGGGTAGTAGTATGGGATGCTATTCATACATTGCACGAGTAGGCTTCAAGAGGGATATAGTGAGTTCTCTATGTCTTAGTGACTAAATGTATTAAAGTCCTCAAAATGCATGAATGTGTCCTAAATGAACCTAATGAAGAATGTTGGCTTAAAATACTTAAATGTAAAGTTGCATGCTATACTTGAATAGTATTATGAGTTACTTCCTTGTCATGACTTTTGAGTGTGAATGTTCCTTGTCTAGGGTGATTTCGAAGGAGTACTTAGTGTGAGTAGTAGTATGGGATGCTACTTGCACATTGCACAAGTATGACTTAGAGATGTCTTAGGTTTGGTCTTAATGTGATGATGTGACTCATGCAATGTTTTTGTCTCTTATATGCTTTATTGTGTAAAGGTGGAAAGGATGAATGGTAAGTTCACTTTTGGTGACCTTCAGGTGGTACTTTAGTGTGGGTGGTGGTATGGGATGCTATCCATACATTGAACAAGGTATAGCTTGAGGGTTACTTGAGTTCGAGGCTCAAGGTAAAGGTAAAGGTTTAGATGTGATTTTGCTCAAATGTGAAAATGTGACTTGTATGTTGGTGGTGACTTATATTATGCCTCTTTTATAAATATTCATGAAGTTTTACTAAAATGGCATCTTACATGGTTTCTAACCAAAATGTCCCTTTTTAAGCATGTTTTTGCATGTTCATCATACTTGGTATATTTTTGTGTGCTAACCCATATTTCTCTTATATTTACTACACGTGTAGGTTCCAGCAAGTGATTGCATTCTCTAGTGAAGCTTGGGATTAGACTTCTTCCAAGACATCTTTTGGTATGTCCTCATAGATCGAGGACAAGGACTTTTAATGTTTCTAGTTCTTTTATGTTTTGAGACTATTGTTAAGACTTCGATTGTAAATGGCCGTGACCCTATCTTGTTTAATGTTTTGTCTAAGATGGCCATGTGAGACTTTAGTATTTCGCTGCTTTATTAATGAATGTCTTTACATTGTATGGTTTTTGAATAAAAAGATTTAATTTCGTACTATTTCTATTACCTATGCAATGAATGAATGCTCTAAGGCTTGTATAAGACCCCTTCGGGGTCGAGTACGCCGCGTTACGACTAGGGGGTGCTCTCAGGTCGTGACAAACATGGTATCAGAGCACAAGGTTTTGTGAATGGTTTTTAGGGTTGATGTCTCACAAGCCACGTCTAGTAGAGTCTTGTTCATTGGTGTGAGTCGCGACACATCTTTGAGCGATAGGCTATAGGACGATAGAAAGTTACACTTCTTTCATATTCTTGAAGTTGTGCCTTAGAGTGTAGTTCTATAAGTGTCCTTTTCCTAATCCTTCTCTTGTGTTTGTAGGATATGAATACAAGAAGTATGCCCGCAAGGAGAGTGCAAGAGGAGAATGTGAATGAGGGAGTTCCTCCCCAAGATCCTCACGGTCTTCAAAGTAGCCAAGTTCCTCAAGACAACCAAGTTCCAGTGGATCCCCCGTCCATGACTAATGAGGAGATTAGGTCGGATTTTCTAACCTTAGCCCAAGCCATGACGGCTCAAGTGAATAGAGAATTGGGGCCTAGAGTGAATGCTATTGAGAGTACTATGGCTTCTAGGTTGAGAGACTTTATGAGTAGAATCCTCCGGTTTTCCTATGTTCTAAAGTGGGAGAGGATCCCCAAGAGTTTTTGGACGAGGTGTATAAGATAGTCAATGCTATGGGGGTGTCTTCTAGGGAGAAAGCAAAGTTGGCTTCCTATCAATTGAAAGATGTGGCCCAAGTGTGGTTCACTCAATGGAAAAGCAATAGGCCTTTAGAAATGGGTCCTATAGAATGGGAAGAGTTTAAGAGAGTATTCCTTGGTAGGTACTTTCCCCAGGAAAAGAGAGAGGTTAAAGTGGAGGAGTTTATAAACCTTAGGCAAGGGAGCATGAGTGTGGAGGAGTATTCCTTGAAGTTTACCCTATTGTCTAAGTATGCTCCATCCTTGGTGTCTAACCATAGAAATGAGATGAGTCATTTTGTGACCGGTGTATCCGACCTTGTTAAGGAAGAGTGTCGTATGGCGATGCTTCAGGATGATATGAACATTTATAGATTCATAGTGTATGCTCAATCTATTGAGGAATCCAGACTTGAGAGGAAGAGTAGAGAGTGGAAGAGGGGTAGATCTGATGAGCAAGGTCAACCTAGGTCCAAAAAAAGGCTCTCCAACAAAGATTATTCAATGGTGATCAATGATAGGGTGTCTAACCCTAATTCCCAAGGAGTGAATGGAAGTGGTTCTTCTTTTGAGAGGTGTAAACGTGCCAAGTGTGGGAAGCACCATTTGGGTAAGTGTCTTGCCGACACGGATGGGTCCTTTGGGTATGGAAAGAAGGGTCATAAGATGAGGGATTGCCCAACACTCATGGCAAAAGGAAGGGAGGATAAGCAAGCTTCTCTTGATGGCCCGGATCCAAATGCTCTAAAGAGAAACCGTTTCTATACTCTTCAAGCTAACAAGGACAAAGGAGCTAATCCGAATGAAGGTACCGGTAAGTGATAGTTCCTTTTTGGTTGTGAATGTATTATTGAGATTCTTATATTGTTTTCATGTTAGCCTTAGTTAGGTTTTCTCTTAAGTGGGGGATAGTATGTTGAATAGTAAGGTTGTTGAGAGTTTTGATATCCTTATCTCTTTCCTTCTATTCCTATTCAAGCTTGAGACCAAGAGTTCCTTGTAGCTTGTCCATGTTTTGGAGTCATGTGTGATATTGAGTTTCCATGGTCTCCTTATGTTATGCATGTTCTAATTGAATTCTTGTTTAAATGAGAAAATGAGTTTTCATGAATAGTGCTCCTCATGTGAATATGCATCTATGATGAGTTGCCTAAATATTTCATGAGTTGACTTATTGAACATGCCTAAATGTGTTTTTATGAAGAAGTTGCATAATGTGCTTTTATGAGAAAATTGCATAATGTGCCTAAAGATGTTGTGATGAGCATGATGTGATTTGGAGAAGGAAGTTCCTTCAATGTAATGAGAAATGATGAAGTTTTGGTGCATAATGAGTTTGTAGATGTAGTTCCTACCTTCTTTGTTTTGCATTGAGCTTTTTGATGTGGAGTTGATGTTTCCTCCTATGTGTGTGCATTTATATTGATGTTGCATGATAGTGGGCTGCATGTTTTGAGTCGTTAACCCCTTAATGTGTTTAAAGTGTTATTCGAGGACGAATGTTCCTAAGTGGGGGATAATGTAACGACCCTAAAAATGAATAAGTGAAACTAGAGCCTAACATGTGTGTGTTAGAGTTTGGTGTGAGGTTTGATGGTGCTTTATGTTGGCCCGAGACATGGTTGAGGTGTTTAGGGGCTAGACGTCAAGGTACGACCCCCCAAGTACCACCCTAAGGGACCTTGAGGAGGACCCTAAGTCTAAACCCCAAGACCCCAAGGAAACCATGAGGCTACCCAAAATAGGGTGACCAACGGAAGGGGTCCACGCCCCGTAGGTCCATCCACACCTCGTGGATGGCCTCCGTAGGTCATGGGACCCAAAACATGCCACAGCCACGAACCACAGAGGGGACAGTATGGTTCGTGACCCCATCCACGGTCCGTGCATGGGGTCCGTCAATTAGACCTGCAATTTGTCAATGGTTCGGCCAAGTGAAAGGGTGGATTGGTAAATTCACCCCAAGTCCTAATAAGTGTTTGGACGGTTATTTTAAGTATGCTAAGATATTTTAAGAGTATTAAAACATTAAAATACTATTTTAGATTTCATTCTTCAATTTCCCCAAATCAAACCCCTCCCTCTCCAAGTATCTTCTCTCTAGAACTCCATCGGAGATCAAGGTCAAGTTCAAGCTAGGGTTGGGGATTTCAAGGTGTTTATTCTTCAATTCTCATAGGGAATCAATAGCAAGGTATGGTGATACTTCATCTAGGGTTAGCTTTCACCCTAGAGTCCATTCAAAATAGATTTCAAAGTTTTCAAGTTTCTCAAAAACCTTAGATTTTACTCAATCTCATGGGTTCCTTCATCAAACGTTTTCAAATGATAAATTAAGATTGTATTGATGTTTAATTGATGATTTAAGAAGAAAATACTCAATGAACCCATGATTTGTCTCAATTCCTAAATTGTGACTTATGAAGTGGTTTTGATGATTATGAATGAATGTTGATAGATTATGCCTAAATTGCTTTAGGTTATGGAATTGTGTCATAATCTATGCCTAATTGTGGTGAACTGTTGGTGAATTGAGGATTTGTGATCATAGCGTTGAAAGGGCAAGTTTGACCTAATTACTTGTTGTAGTAGAATTGTATTAGAGATGTTGATCCACTTGAAAGGTGGAGGTGTTTAATTACGTTGTATGTTGTGATCATGGTCTTGAAGGAATAGTGTGAGGAATTGAAGTATTATCATGATGTTGTATATATGAATGTGATGTGGAACATGTGTGTGATCTAAAAGAATGAGTTACGATCTTGTTTAGAAGCTAATTGTGTTAGGATTGAATGTTATCTCTCTATTAACACTTGTGAATGATAATGGTTATGTGAAAGGTTATTCTCACATACACACACACTTGAATGAAGAATGAATGTCATTCAATGATAATGTTATTGATGAAGTAGTTATTGAAAAGCTATTCTCAAGTGTACTCTAATGAATGCTAATGATGTGTTGATTGAAAGGATATTCTCGATATTGCACTAATGAACGATAATGGGATTCTTAGATGAAAGGCCATTCTCATCTTTGAATCTATGAGCTATCCAATGAATGAATGTTGGGTTTGAGATGGATTCCCTCACGTGAGTTGAGGCGGGGTGTCTAGTAACAATCTTTTATCCCTTCATGTAATGAATGTTAAAATACTCTATGGGAATGTAGGCTAAGCACCGAGAGGATATTGAATGAGATGGAAGCCCTCACATGAGTTGAGGCGGGGTTTCTAGTAGCAATCTCTTGATATGGATGCCCTCACCTGAGTTGAGGCAGGGTATCTAGTAGCAATCTTCGTGACCCTTAACTATGTGTCCACATAGGTCTAGCTAGTGGATCCACTTAAGCTAAATACCAGTTTATCTTAGGCAAGTACACTAACCCTTACGATGTGGGACAGTACATCAGATTCCATGATCTATCTCTCATGCTCTATGTTGGTTAAACGCTTCTTCCCATCATGTGAGATGTGCATTATAGTTTCTTGAGGAGTTTTATGAACTGTGGGTAGTAGTATGGGATGCTATTCATACATTGCATGAGTAGGCTTCAAGAGGGATATAGTGAGTTCTCTATGTCTTAGTGACTAAATGTATTAAAGTCCTCAAAATGCATGAATGTGTCCTAAATGAACCTAATGAAGAATGTTGGCTTAAAATACTTAAATGTAAAGTTGCATGCTATACTTGAATAGTATTATGAGTTACTTCCTTGTCATGACTTTTGAGTGTGAATGTTCCTTGTCTAGGGTGATTTCGAAGGAGTACTTAGTGTGAGTAGTAGTATGGGATGCTACTTGCACATTGCACAAGTATGACTTAGAGATGTCTTAGGTTTGGTCTTAATGTGATGATGTGACTCATGCAATATTTATGTCTCTTATATGCTTTATTGTGTAAAGGTGGAAAGGATGAATGGTAAGTTCACTTTTGGTGACCTTCAGGTGGTACTTTAGTGTGGGTGGTGGTATGGGATGCTATCCATACATTGAACAAGGTATAGCTTGAGGGTTACTTGAGTTCAAGGCTCAAGGTAAAGGTAAAGGTTTAGATGTGATTTTGCTCAAATGTGAAAATGTGACTTGTATGTTGGTGGTGACTTATATTATGCCTCTTTTATAAATGTTCATGAAGTTTTACTAAAATGGTATCTTGCATGGTTTCTAACCAAAATGTCCGTTTTAAGCATGTTTTTGCATGGTCATCATATTTGGTACATTGTTGTGTGCTAACCCATACTTCTCTTATTTTTACTACACGTGTAGGTTCCGGCAAGTGATTGCATTCTCTAGTGAAGCTTGGGATTAGACTTCTTCCAAGACATCTTTTGGTATGTCCTCATAGATCGAGGACAAAGACTTTTAATGTTTCTAGTTTTTTTATGTTTTGAGACTATTGTTAAGACTTCGATTGTAAATGGTCGTGACCCTATCTTGTTTAATATTTTGTCTAAGATGGCCATGTGAGACTTTAGTATTTCGCTGCTTTATAAATGAATGTCTTTAGATTGTATGGTTTTTGAATAAAAAATTTAATTCCGTATTATTTCTATTACCTATGCGATGAATGAATGCTATGAGGCTTGTATAAGACCCCTTCGGGGTCGAGTACGCCGTGTTACGACTAGGGGATGCTCTCGGGTCGTGACAACCTTATTTAATGTCGAGGCACGATATATTGCTCAAACTCAATAATCATTTTTGTGGTTCAGGATGGTGTCACTAGGCAAAGTTCCCTTTTGCCTTAGATTTATATGATTGTTAACTTGACTCAGTTGGTGTTCAGCTGCTTGATAGAAACTGAGTGTGAAGTTACCGTCTGAGATAAAGTGGAGAAGTCATTTTTTAAATCCTTCAACACCTTATCAGACCCTTCAACCATGTTGTAGATCCTTACAAGCATGTCTTCCATATGGCTTCCTTCTAACCCCGCTAGATCTTTTGGGCATGGACAATCATGGGGAGGCATGTATCTATATTTTTCGATCTCCCTATGTCTCTAATTTTTACCCTGCAAGTCTGGTAACCCACTATCTCTATCCTTGTTCCAACCTTGGTTCCCACCTTGTCGTTGATAATTGTTGTGAGAAATCCCCACTTGATTTTCCAAGTATTGAACTTTTTCATTGTATAATGCATCGAATTTGACATTATCCGGGCACTGCCCACTATTGGTTCCAACTGCATTCACCGACTTGGTCCACCTCCCATGAAATGTTTGGACAATAAATCAATTTGAGTCCTCATTTTGGCCATGTTTTCATCTCCCTCATTGTCCCTCAAACCCACATTTAGAAGGGGCACTTGGTCCTCCCAAGTGTGCCATACTTGGCTGACCTTGGTCATATCATCTAGAAACAAAGCATCTACATCATACAATTGTCTCATCAATCCATCATGGACTAATTGATTAGCCACACTTTTATTGACTGAATCAAGGCTGTAATAAAACTATTGCAGCAGAAAATTGTTCGAGACGCCATAGGTTGGACATTGCAAAAGTAGCTTCTTGAACCTCAGCCATGTTTCATTCAAAGGCTCACCTCCAACACTTTTGAAATTTTGGATTTGGAGATGAAGCTTAACCATCTTCGGGGGTGGAAAGAATATTTCCAAGAATGCCACAGTTAGCTCATCCCACGAAGTAATAGAATCATTTGGCAACTCTGACAACCATCTTGTAACCTCTATCATTATATAGAACAGGAATAACCTCAAACTTATGGATTCTTGGGAGATATTCTTGAATACAAAGGGTTCACACACCTCCTTGAAGTTCCTAAGGTTCTCTGGGGATCCTCATGAGCTAGACCCCTAAAATTCCTCTCATTTGGAGCAGGTGTATCATAGTTCTAGTGATGTGAAACACCATCCTCCCGGTTATAGAAGGTATTCAGATTACTCCCATGGTTTGAATGATATTAATGGGCATGTCATTAAGATCACCCATGTTTTCATTTTGACCATAGTGACTGTCACTGTCACTGATTTTGTCAACCTGAAAATCAGCCAACAACAACACCAAACAACAAATTTACTACAAATAAAGCAAATTTAAATCTAATTTCTCAATTAGAAATCTCAACAACCACTCCCCGGCAAGCGGCGCCATTTTTGATAACGCTAAAACCACCCTCTAAAACTAATTAAAAGATTGAGTGATCATAGTCAGTAAAAAACCTAACAAAGAGTCGAGATCGAATCCCATAGGGAATGGTATATCGTGGAGAATTCTTTATCAAGAGATTTAGACGTTAAATCAGCTCATTTGCAATAGTAAGGAAAAATGGGTCGATGGTACCACCAATTTAATATAAACCTTTTGTTATCAATTATCACAATTAAACTAAAATTCAAACGAAATCAAGAGTTAACAAACAATCTAGGGGTGTGGGGATTGGATATCAATGTCACATAGGATTGATTGTGTTGCTCTATTGTGATGTATATACATGAATAGGCTAAGTCATCTTCAATGACGTTAATCATCTTTCGATCTGAAAGCATCTATGTCTAGAATCTCATTTTGGTCTCATCTAAATGCCAATCCTAAAAAAACCAATACCTTAATCTATCCTCTCTTTCAAGAATAGGGTAAATAAATCCGACCCTTAACCTCTCTTTCGAGCAAGATACAAATCTTAAACCTAAATTTCTAGTACTGAACTAATTACCCACTCCAATCAATCTCTTTCGAGCATCAATCAGAGATTGGAAGTGGGAATTAAGTTTGCAACCTTAACCCTTACGTGAACCTCATGGTAATTAGACCAAATTCATACATGAACAACAACAAAACAAAGCATAACACAATACCCAATACATTAAATCAACACCCAATCCCATTTGAGCACTCCTAGATCTTGGGGTTTTAGCCACCCATCACAAAAAGTAAAGAAAGTATACCTTCCATGAAAGCAACAATGGGTAACTTGAAATCAAGCAATTATGAGTAAACACACTTTGCAATTAACTTCAATTTATCAAATTCAAGCTTCAAATTGTAAAACCCCAAAAACTAGAAATAATGTTCTCTCAATAGTTAAGTGTTCTTCGAAACTCTAACTCAAAACTCTGTTAATTGAACTAATCGATCCTTTGCGCTATTTATACTTTCTGAAAACTTGTCCCAAAATCTACTTCATAACCGACTTGGCGACGTTATTCAGGTTTGCCAAACCTAATTGGTGACTCACCCTTCGCTCCTCAGCTCGCCTTGTGATGCTCTAGGCTTCAGGTGTTTGAACCTCAGTTGGCAAACTCGATCGAGTCAGCCTTTCACATTCGGTGAATTGCCCAATACTAGCCTAGTTCGTTGTTGGAGCATTAAATTTTTGCCTTGTACACTATCACTTTGGGCGATGTGCATCAGAACCGCCATTCTAACTCAGCGCATCGCCTTTTCTAGTGGAGTTTTCCGACCTCTTTAGTAGACATAAGTGATATGCACTGTCAATTTGGGTGAGGTCGTGCTTAGTTGGCGACCCTCCCTTCATTAAACACGATAAAACTTGTTCACTTTGCACTTCTTTTTATATTTTTGGCCATTCTTTCAAACTTCAGTCCTTGCCTTCATAGCTGCAAATCATCAATATTTGATTAGAAAAGGACAAAGTTAGGCATTGAGGATACTAATTATTGAGCTAAATGAACCTTAAATGAGTGCAAATCTACAACTCATCAGCATACTTGTGCCTACATTATTTCAATAATATAGGGCTTGACAATTTCTCCCCCTCCATTTGTGGCTAGTGAGCACCTACGGATTTAAAGATTTGTTGAGTCCTCAAACTCCGAGGACCATTTCACCTTTATTGCTTTTTTTATGTCTGTATGTTTTGAATATTGTATGTAGTGTATGGGTTATTTTCCGACCATTCCTTTTGATGTAATAGATAGCTTGTTAAGACTATGATAGATTTACTCTTTGAAATGTCAAAGTATTTTTTCTTAATATGAAACTCTTTAATTTATTATATTATTTTGTGAAATGTGTGTCAAGTGGCTTGTGTAGGGTCTCTCGGTGTCTTATACACCATGTCACATCTGGGGTGTATTTTGGGTTATGACAAACTTGGTATTTAGAGCATAAGGTTCTAGAAAAAGGTCCTAGGATGTTTGAAAAGCCCTGTTGAGTAGAGTCTTATTCATAAGTATCAAACGCGCCACATTTATAAATAGGAGGCGACAAATCGTTTAGGAAACTCCACTTCTGTCATTACTCTATAGTCGTTCCATAGAGTATATCTCTATAAAAATCCTTCTCCTAAATATTGTTTGATCCCTTTCAGGATATGGCCCCTCAAAGAGCTTGTATGAGAAGGAATGCGGACAATGACAATGTGGAGCCCGGGGTTCCTCAAGTATCGGTTGATCCTTTGACCGAGTAAGTGACTCATGACAAATTTCAAGCCACTTTCCAAGTGTTGGCTAAAGTTATGACGGCTCAAGCCAATAGATAGGCTAACGCTCCCATGAACCCAAATATGGGTACAACGGCGACAAGGATAAGGTAATTCAATAGGATGAATCCTACATAATTTCATGGGTCTAAGGTCGATGAGGATCCTCAAGAATTCATTGGTGATAATGATAAAGTAGTAGGGATTATGGTATTGTCTACGGTTGAGAATGAGGAATTGGTCGCTTATCAACTCAAGGGTGTTTCTCAAGTCTAGTTTGAACAATGGACGAGCAAGAGGGCGGTTGATGGAGGTTCTCTTGATTAAGAGAAATTCAAGAGAACTTTTCTTGATAATTTCTTTCCTCTTGAAATGAGATAAGCAAAAGTGCTTGAGTTCATTAATCTCTATCAAGGATATATGAGTGTGAGTGAGTATGCATTGAAGTCCACTCAATTAGTTAAGTATGCTCCAACTATGGTTACCGATTCTAGGGCAAGGATGAGTAAGTTTGTGTTGGGTGTGTTTAACTTGGTGTTCAAAGAATATTGTACTACTATGTTGATAAAGGAAATGGTTATTTCCCGGTTTATTACACATGCCCAATAAATTGAAGAGGAAAAGCACAAGTAAAGGGCAGAGGGGTCCAAGAGGGAATGGACCAGTGATTGTGACTTTTTTCATTCTAGGTCCGATGGACATGGACATCCTTAATTCAGGAAAAAAAAAATTGGGTCAAGAATCTTCTAATGCTCCGGCTCCTAAGTTCAACAAATATGGGGTGTCTAACCATAAGCCACAAGGAGTAAATCGTGGTAATGGTTTTTATTCCCACTTTCCCAAGATGGCTAAGAGTCACTTGGGGAAGTGCTTAGCCGGTACGGATGGTTGCTTTGGTTGTGGCAGGATTGGCCACACAGTGAAGGATTGTCTGTTGCAAGCTAGCAAGGGTAAGGATGGTAGGCAAGTTCAACCTAGTGGTTCCGGTTTGGGTGCTCCAACGTAACATAGATTATATGCTCTTCAGACTCGACAAGATCGTGAGGGCTCCCTGGATGTGGTGACCGATATGTTGAAAATATTTCATCTTAATGTTTATGCTTTACTTTATCTGGGTGCTACCTTATCTTTTTTTTACTCCTTATGTGGACATGAGGTTTGATGTTGGTCCCGAAATCCTTTCTAATCCCTTTCATGTCTCTACTCCCGTGGGTGATGCTATTATTGCTAGGAGAGTTTATAGAAATTGTCCTATTTACATATCTCATAGAGTCACTCATGTTGATTTTATAGAGTTTGATGATGGTATTCTTGGAATGGATTGACTTCATGCATGTTATGCTTCTATATATTGTAGGACCCGATTGGTCACTTTCAAGGTTCTAAATGAACCTATTATGTCATGGGAAGGTGGAAATTGACTTCATGCATGTTATGCTGAAACATGATTTCTAAGGGTTGCATTTATCATCTTGTTCGGGTTTTGGATGTAGATTTTGAGACCCCTGCTCTTGAGTCAGTCCCGATAGTAAATGAGTTTCCAGAAGTGTTTCCCGATGTTCCTTCTGAAAGGTAAATAGACTTTGGTATTGACCTTCTCCTAGATACGCAGTCTATCTCTAATCCTCCTTATGGTATAGCCCTGACATAACTTAAGGGGGGTTAAAGGAGCATTTGAAGGATTTTTTGGATAAGGATTTTATTAGACCGAGTATCTCTCTATGGCGTGCTTTGATATAATTTGTTCGAAAGAAGGACGGTTCTCTCCCAATATGAACCGACTATCGGCAATTGAATAAAATTACCATTAAGAATAAGCATCATATTCCAAGGATTGATGACTTGTTTGGTCAAATCCAAGGAGTGAGTTACTTCTTCAAGATTAACCTCCGGTCGGGTTATCACCAATTGAGAGTGAAAGAAAATGACATTCCAAAGATGGCTTTTCAAAGAATGTTATGGTCATATGAGTTTTTGGTGATGTCGTTTGGTTTGACTAATGCTCTGATGGATTTTATGCATTTGATGAATAAGGTCTTTAAGAAATATCTTGATATGTTTGTGATTTTGTTTATTGATGATATCTTAATTTAATCACAGAGTGAGGATGAACATGTTGAGAATTTGAAGATTGTATTGCGAATTCTCAAGGATCGGGAATTATAGGCTATGTTTAGGAAGTATAAGTTTTGATTGAGGTTTGTTGCTTTCCTTGTCCATATTGTCTCTGGTGAAGGTGTTCAAGTTAATTCTAAGAAAACTGAGGCAGTTAAGAATTGGCCTAGATCTTTCTCCGATTCGGATATATGGAGTTTCTTGGGTTCGGCCGGTTACTATAGAAGGTTCGTGGAAGGATTTTTCTCTATTGCCTCACCTTTGATGACATTAACTCAAAAAAGGTGAAATTCATATGGTCAGAAGCTTGTGAGAAGAGTTTCCATGAGTTTAAGAATAGACTCACTTCAGCCCCTATTTTGACGTTACTGGAAGGATCAAATGGTTTTGTGGTTTATTGTGATGCTTTGCGGATTGGTCTTGATTGTGTTTTGATGAAACATAGGAATGTCATTGCTTATCCTTCGAGGCAATTGAAAGTACATGAAAACAATTAGCCGACTCATGATTTGGAGTTAGCGGTGGTGGTGTTTGCTCTAAAGATTTGGAGACATTACTTATACGGACCGACGAAAAGAGTTTGAAGTATTTGTTCACTCAAATGGATTTGAATCTTCACCAAAGGAGGTGGCATGAGTTGTTGAAAGATTACGACATGAGTGTCCGATATCATCTCAGAAAGGCTAATGTGGTGGAAAATGCTCTTAGTCGGTTATCAATGGATAGTGTTGGTCATGTTGAGGATGATAAAATGAGTTAGTTCACAATGTTCATAGATTGACCCAATTGGGTGTCTAGTTGGTTGATTCTAATGAAGGTGGTATAGTTATTTATAATAGTTTGAAATCGTCTTTTGTATCGGATGTGAAGGTTAAAAAGGATCTTGATCCAGTATTAGTTGACTTGAAGAAGTCGGATTCCGAAAAAGCCATTGAGGCTTCTCCAAGGAGGAGATGATGTCATTCGATATCAAGGTGGTTATGTATTCCAAATGTTCATGAGTTGAGAAACAGAAGCTCATAGTTCTCGATATTCTATTCACACGGGAGCCAGTAAGATGTACCATGATTTGTGGGAGGTTTATTGGTGGAATGGGATGACAAGGGATATTGCGGAATTTGTGGCTAAATGTCTGAATTGTCAACAAATGAAAGTTGAACATCAGAAACAAGGCGGTTAAGATCAAAACATTGGTATTCCTACATGAAAGTTGGAAGATTTGAAAATGGACTTCAACACATGTTTACACCACACTCGTCGATAATTTGATTCGATTTTCGTTATTGTGGACAAATGATAAAATCGGCTCACTTTCTTCCCGTTAAGAATTCATTCTCATCAAAGGATTATGCCAAACTTTATATTATGGAAATGGTAAGGTTGCATGGAGTGGCTTTGTCCATTATCTCTGATTGAGCTACTAAATTTGCATCTCAGTTTTGGAAGTCTCTTGCTACCCAGGTGAAACTTAACACAACTTTTCATCCTCAGACTGATGGACAAGCTGAGTGCACCATTAAGACTTTAGACGATATGTTAAAAGTTTGTGTAATCAATTTCAAGGGTAATTGGGATGATCATTTGCCTCTGATTGAGTTTTCTTATAATAATAGTTATCATTCTAGTATAGGGATGTCACCGTTTGAGGCTCTTTATGGTAGGACATGTAGGTCTCCTGTTGGTTGGTTTGAAGCTGGCGAGGTCGCTTTGATAGGGCCCGAGCTGTTGCATGAGGCCATGGAAAATGTTGAACATATTCGTTAGAGATTGAAAATGGCTCAAAGTCGACAAAAGTCTTATTCCAATGTTAGAAAAAAAGAACTAAAATTTGATGTTGATTATTGGGTCTACTTGAAAATTTCACCCATGAAGGATGTCATGAGGTTTGGAAAGAAAGGGAAGCTTTTCCTCCGTTATGTAGGCTCATATCAAATTAAGAGGCGTATTGGCAAGGTTTCTTGTACACTTGAGTTGCCTAATGATTTAGCATCGGTTCCATGTGTATGAGTTGAAAAAGTGTGTTGGAGATCCGACGTCTATTGTACTTTTTGAAGGTTTGGGAGTTAAAGAGAACCTTTCTTATGAAGAGGTTGTGGTTGAGATTTTGGACCGGCAACTCCGGAAGGTGAGAAATAAGGACGTTCCTTCCAGGAAGGTTCTTTGGAGGAATCAATTAGTTAAGGGTGCTACATGGGAGGCCGAAGTCAATATGATGTTCCGTTATCCTCATCTATTATCCTCCGCTCCTATTCTTGCTTGAGGTATTAGTTCCTCATGGTTCATTCTTATGGATTCATGCATTTTAGTCATTCTCATGTTTCTATATGTATGCATGTTCATGAATACTTGATTTCTATGTTATGATTTAGCTTAGAGTTATTCTCCATGTTTATGTGCATTATGATGAAATTTGCATACTTGTTGGGTTGCTAGTTTCTATCCTACTTTATTCATGCTAGTTTGAGTCTCATTCGAGGACGAATGTTCCCAAGGGAGAGATATTGTAACATCTCGGAATTTGGAAAAGGAAATAAGGCCAAAAGAGTTATTGGTTAAATTCCATGAGATTAGTCTACGGTTTGTTGAAAGTTCTACGGATCGTAGACCAGTTTCATAGGAAGTGAAAAAATTATTTTTAAAATCGAACCCAGTAACTAATTAGACGATTGACCAAGACGATCCGTCAAATATTCTACGGACCGAAGGAAGGTCCTGTAGAATGGTTCCAAACTTGGTGAAGTTTTGGGGTTAAAGTGAGTTCTACCATATGGGTCTACGGACCGTAGGAAATCCTACGGGCCGTAAAAAGGTCTCGTCAAAGTTGGATGAAGTTTTAGGCGACAGTACTTGGTCTACGGTTGACCAGTATGGTTCATACAAAGTCCTACAGACAGTAGGTCGCAATCGTAGGACTGACCGACACTTATTTTAAAGGATGTTTTGGTCTTTTCATATGTACCAAATTCCTATACTACACCATTTTGCCTATAAATAATCCCATATAACTTATTTTTAGTCCTAATCTACCCATTCCTAAATCATTCTCTCAAAAATCCCTAAAATCTTCTATCAAGGAGCAAGAAAGAAAGAGCTAGGGTTCAAGTTCAAGCCTCCTTTTCGCCATTGATTTTAGGCTTTGTTCCTTAAGGTATGTAGGGCTTCATTAATGGGTTCCATTCACCCATTGAGCCTCAAGGTTTCTCAATTCTCCAGGTCAAATTTCAATTTAATTTATTAAGGTTTTCATTCAATTCTTCATGAGTTCAATTGGTGTTGATTCAATTGTTCAATTTTGATCTTATTATGATTGTTTTTTACTTCTTTACATGCTTTTCAATTAATTCTATGTGAACCCATGCATTGATCATGATAATCCTAATTTTTCATGAATTTCTAAGGGAAGCTATGAATCTATGAATGACGTTTTTACGAACTTATGCACAATTTATGAAAGGGAAGGTTTTTTTTATCTAGGTTGCTTTAAAATGAGAATCAATGAGGTTGTGAAAGGATTTTCTTACAAATTAAGGAATCATGGTTTGATGAAATATTTTCTCACTTAAGCTTAATTCATAATTTAATGAGCTACTATATAATGTTTTAAGCTTGGATTAGTAATTAAATTGTGTTTCTCCATGTATGATGATGACTTTATGAAAATGACCTTTCCGTTGGAATTTAACTTAGCACCGAGAGAACCTTTAGGTGGAGACTCAAATACGTTAGTCTCTAGTAGCATCCTCTAGTTTCAAACTACGTTCCCCCGTAGATATGCCTTAAATGACCTAGCTAGTGGATCCACATACAACGTATGACATAATACAAAGTTCTACCTTGGCAAGTAGACTCTCTCTTTTCGGTGTGGGAGTTACTTCAGATTCCATGTATAGTTCGCATGGTCTATTATCGGTTAAAGCTAATATTCCAAAAAATGAATCAAGTTACTTTCAAATGTTTTATGAGGCTTCCTTTATGATTTCAAGATGCACTATGTTCATGATTATGATTCTTCTTTAAAGATTTTACTATGTTTAGTTTGGTCATGCATTTCATATTTTCGATTATGTCCTCTTATGATCATTTTTCACATTTTTACGCATATCCCTCATACTTAGTATATTTCATGTACTAATGCATACTTGTACCTACATTGTTTCACTAATATAGGGCTTGCCAATTCCTCTCCCTCCGTTTGTGGCTAGTGAGCACCTATAGATTTGAAGACTTGGTGAATCCTCATACTCCGAGGACCATGTCACCTTTGTTGCTTTTCTTATGTCTTTATATTTTGAATACAATATGTGGTGTATGGATTACGTCCCGACCACTCCTTTTGATGTAATAGATGGCTTGTCAAGACTATGTTAGACTTCCGCTTTGAAATGTCAAACTATTTTTCTTAATACGAGACTCTTTACTTTTGTCTATTATTTTGTGAAATGTATGTAAAGTGACTTGTGTAGGGACTCTCGGGGTCTTCTACTTCATGTCACATCTAGGGTGTACTTTGGATCGTGATAATATAATTATGTATTTTCTATTGGAATTTACTTAGCACTGAGAGGACTTTGAGATGGAAGCTCTCCCGTTAATAGAAGCTGGACCCCTAGAAGCAATTTCCTTGTACCAAACTACGTGGCCCTATTGGATGGTCTTAAATGATCTGGGTAGTGGATCCACAATAGCAATTATAAATGAATGTGACGAAATTATACCTTGAAAAGTAGATTCCTCTTTTTGGTGTAAGCGTCATGCCGGATTCCATGTTATAACTCACATACTCTTATTGTCGATTAACGGTAAATATCCCACAAATGAACTTTGTTTTCTTCGAAGGATTTATGAAAACTTCCTAAAAGTTTTTAAGTATGCATTGACCTCGCATATGATTTATGATTTCTCTTTAAAGGTTCTTACTATGTTTTACTTGGTCTTGCATACTATGTTTAAGCTCATCATGCTTTACATTTTTATGCATTTCTCTATACTTAGTACATTCACCGTACTAATGCATATGTGTGCCTATATTATCTCCTCCCACTCGTGCTTAGCTTGGATTGCTTTGCTAGTACATTGGATTGGTGAGTCCTCATGCTTTGAGACAAGACCATCGATGCTTTATTTCTTATACTAGTTTTTTTCATTTTAGACATGTACGTGGTGTATGAGTTACGTCTCAACCACTCTTATGAAGTTAGAAAGGCTATGTTAGACACAATTTAGGTTTCGCACTTATGTTCAGGTTCCTTATATGATATGAGACTTTTATTGTATATTCTCTCTTGTTGTATTTCTAGTACGTCATGCTTATGTCAAGTGGCTTGTTTATATTATGGCCTCTCGAGGTTCCATTCGCCATATCACACTTAGGGAATACTTTGGATCGTGACAATGTACCTTGAAGATATTCATTTTATTTTTTTTAAATAAGCAATATAATGTGAAGAAATAAAGAAAATCCAATAATTAGAGGGAAAAATTTGGAATTCCTACCTACGCAGAACGCTACATCACCGGGTCTAGGCTTTTTTATATATATAGAGTTAAGTGTCAAAAATACATCTAAATTATTTCCTATCTTTGAGTTTCATACCTAAACTATTGAGAGTGTGAGAAATACACTTAAACTATCACTCATTAGTTTGAGAAACACACCTTGATACAAATTGGACCAAATGTGTATACACACACTTAGACGCGTCTGACCTTGAATTTTCTTCTACGTAGAACTTTTTTTTCCTAACACTTCTTTTATATATACTTTTCAATTGATTTTAAAATTCTTAAACTCTTCCCTTCTTTTCTTTATCATTTCTCAACCATTTTTCTTCATTTCTTCACATCTACTATATATATTTTTCAACCTCCTCTTCCTCCTCCTCCTCCTCCTCCTCCTCCTCCTCCTCCTCCTCCTCCTCCTCCTCCTCCTCCTCCTCCTCTTCTTCTATATTATCAACATCCTTCTCCATTTTATTATTTATTTTTTGCATGACAATTCATGTGATTTAAAAAAAAAAAAAGAGTGTAACACACACACCATCATATATTATTTGAGGTGTGTTTCTCAAACTTATGACTGACAAAGAAGAAAATACTAAAAATATATTATTAATATGGTTTGAGCGACCAACATGTTATAAAACTAATATTGAAAAAGCATAAACATGTTGGGAGAAAATCTCCCTTCAAACAAAATTCTTTAAATGACTACATTGTGGTCTGGGGATACTATTGTGTTTTTTGGTACGAGAAGAGGGTTTTCAATTTGTAGAGTTCCAATTTTTCTTATAAGAAAATAATAATTACATATGGAAGAGAATTATATTTTTCTTTCACAGAAATACAAACAATTTTGATAATACTTTGACTTTTCATCAAGAGAATAGTAAAACTCAAGTATGGCAAGAAAATCAGTGCAAAAGTCTAACAAAAAATACATCTAATTAAATTATTTCTTATTTTTGTGTCTCATACCTAAACTATTGAGTGTGTGAGAAACACATCTAAACTATAAGTCATTAGTTTGAAAAAAATACCTCAATACAAACTGGACCAGATTTGTATACACACACTTAGACGCGTCTGACATTGAATTTTCTTCTACGTGGAACTTTTTTTTTTTTTGCTAACACACTTTTTTTTTTGTTTTTTATATACTTTTCAATTGATTTTAAAAATCGTGAACTCCCCACCTTGCTCTTTATCATTTTCAACCAGTTTTCTTCATTTCTTCACCTCTATTGCATATTTTTTAAACCTCCTCCTCTTCCTCTTCCTCTTATTTCTTCTTCATCGTCGTCGTCATCCTCCTCTTCTTCTATTACTATATTTATTATCAACATCCTTCTCCATTTTATTCTTTTATAATTTTATTTGATTTGTTTTTCATTTTAATTGTAACTCTTTGGTACAGTAAAATTATTTTCTACGTGATAATTCATGTGATAATTTGTTTTTTTAGAAAAGAAAAAATGTAATATACACATCATCACATATTTTTTTTGATTTAAAATGTATTTCTCAAAATGTGAAATTCTAAAAAAAATATATATATATTTTTGACACTTGATATTATGTATATAGAGAGATTGGTGAGGACAAAAAGGAGAGGAATTTGAAAACATGGAAAATTGGCAATAATGGAAGGTGAATTAAAATGAAAAATACTCTTAGCTAGGGGGGGACTAGGGCCACCATCCAAGTGGGTAATCCAACCATGTGCCATCATATGGTGGTTGGCACTTCTACGGTCCCACTTCGCCTTCTCCAAATTAAGCCTACCGTCCCTCCTCCCAACTCTAATCTCTTCTATCTAATCTTAAATAATTAATATCCAAACCCTTTATATTTTCTCCCTTCAATTTGTTTCATATAATTTGAATTCATACAAACTTTGAAAATATAAAATTTTAAATATATCGTAATATTTATCTATTAATAAATAATCTTAAATATATCAAGATATTCGTGTGATTGTAATTAAATTTTTATAATAAATACATAAACACAACTTTAACTTGCCTCATTTTTCATTCGACACTCATCTCAGACTTTGATCTATTTTAATTCCTTAATTTTATTGTTTATGTACCATTTAAATTTGAAATACAAATTTTTATATTTTATTATACTCTTCAAGTATAATTTTACACTATAAAAATTGGCAGATGTCAATTAATTTTCATTAAAATAATAACAATTCTGATGACAAACATCATTTTTCTTTTATACTATCTTTGAAATTTTTCGCAAAAAATAACTGATAAAAGTTCATTAGTTTTTTTAAAGTATGTTGCGGTATTCTTTAGAAAAGTCATTGACAGCTCGAAAAAGGCCATCAAATTTATTTTTTTAATAGTAATATTAACAATGAATCAAAGTCTTTCTTTTTATCCATTTGAAAAGATACTGAGCTTGTTTTTCTATATTGAAGCTGAGACAAATTAGAAAGCGAATACTTTAGGTTAAAACCAGATTATAAAAAAAACACGAAACGTATTTAATTGGATGTTTCATATTATTATTTTTATGTTTATCAACATGCTTTGAATAATTTACACACCAAATAATATTTTTTGTATTTAAACAATACATGAAAAAAATATAATTGGAGGATTAAAATAAAACAACCTTGAAATAGAGTGCCAAAATTTGGTCTAAAAAAATATGTATAACTCTCACCATGTTTCATTTAATTATTTATGATTAAGACAATTCAATGTTTTGCATGTATTTAGCTTATGCATTAAAAAGAGTTGTAGTATTAGTAAATTTCATGCTTGTAATATTTAATCAAACATCAGTACGTACTCCATGTTGGGAGTATCGAAATAACACATCATATAGATAGCTCTTTATAAAAATCATTCAAAATAAAAGGCACACACGTAATTCTCTTATCATTCTTGTACAATGTTAAAACACACATTAGCTCTTGTTTGGGCATAAATTCGGTAGTTAGAAATTTTACTTTGAGATTTTGAAATTAAAAGTTATATTTGTAAATATATTTTTTCTCAGAAAATAATTCAAAAAATTACTTTCTCTGTTTTTTTTTACTTATCAAATTTTGATTTGATATATCTATATATTAAGAAAACAATGATTGATATAATGAATTTATCATTTTATCTCTATTAAGTAGTAAAATTTTAAATATATTTATTCACTACATTCTCAAAAATATTAATTCGATATTAATAAGTTCAGGATATAATAAAAAAATATTATCCTTTCTAAATTTAGTCAAAAATGAGAAGTAAAAATAAGAAAATCAAATTAGAAAAATATTTAACAATTAAATAAGAACGGATTTTATTTTATTTTTTACCTTCCCCCTAGGAGCTCTCATCCCTTTTGCTCCCTTAGTGACTCGAACTCGCAACCTTCGGATTGGAAGTGAGGAATATTTACCATCCGAACAACTCCCTCTCGTCAAATATATATGAACGGATAGAGTAGGAGTGTAGGTGAAATTTTTCTCAAAAATAATTCACAGAAAGGCCCTCTGTTTCCGTATCTTCTTCTCACCTCCCATTTTGCCCCTTCTCTCTTTCTATATATTCTCTCTTTCCTTCCTTTCATATTCCCTTCTCCTACCCACCTCACCCTCTTTTGTATTTTTCTTTTGTTATAAAAGTATATTGTGTGTGTCAGAAGTCAGAGAAAACTTAAGCTTTCTTTTGTCGTCCTTGTGATCAAACAACAAGGCCCCTTTGTGTCAGAAGCATATCTTGTCCAAATACCCTTTTGTTTTGTTTCTTTACCAATCAAACCCTAAATTAATTCTATGACTACTAGAAGTTCCATCATCAGAACTAAATTTGCTTATCGGTTTCTTCATTCCCTTAGAAAACTGAACCAACAGGAAAAAACCAATTCACGAAGGGTAAAACATGCTGCTTATGCATCCATGGCGTCTGCTGTCGGGTCAAAGAGAGCTTGGAGTCGGGCCGTGCTTTCAAAGATCCGTAACAGATCTCTCAATCGAAATCTGCTGAAGAAGAAGAAGAGAAGATCATCAGAGGAGAGTGGGTTTGGTGAACTTAGAAAACTTGTGCCTGGTGGTCAAGTTATGAATTTCTACAATTTATTAGATGAAACTGCTGATTATATCAACTGCCTTACTTCACAGGTACAGGTTATGAAAAATATTCTTAATCTACTTTCAACTTGAAAGAAATAATGCCTCCTCCTCATCATGCACTAGCTTCAAATAAATCTTGAACTAATGTATTTATCAATATCTGTTGATGAGGGCAAGGATCATCATATTTATATTTTGCTTATATATATATATATATATATGTACATAAATATTTCACTCTACTTCATCTTCTTCTTTTTTTCCCATTTTTTTGGGAGAGGAGAGTGTTGGTATTTGCCTATATTTCTTGCTTGTCTTATTACCCATGGTCTATCGAGATTTGTTTTATTAGCTTCCGTATGACATCTAATTATTTCGGTCCTACAGATATTTGGATTAGATTTTGGTCGCAAATATTACGTATGAAATTGAGATGTGTCTCTATATTGCTTATTAGTGATGAATTTTTTAACGATAAGCATTCTGGTAACATCTTAAAACATAACATAATTATTAGAATTCTACCTCAATTTTAATTTTATGTTAAATATTTTTATTTTTTATTTTTGAAGTAGCTAGTTTAGTGTTTGGAATTGTTTTGTAGGAGTAAAACTCACATGTGGTTCGATACTTTGGCGCAAGTACAGTTCATATATAGGAAGGTATTATATTAGCCTGTCCCCACTTCCAGTTGTTAGGAAAGCTAATTATGTGGTTCCGGCTAATTTAACGACACAATTTTCTTTAGAATCAAAAGTATTCCTTCTAAATTATTTTGTAAAAATAAAAACCAGTCATTGAAAAAGCTATAATGATAAATATAATTAAATTTCTTCTTGTGGGAAAATTCTAAAAGTTTAAATATTCTTCTACCTTTCTCTTTAAATTAAATCATCTTATCCTTCTTTAACTTTAATCTCAAAAGAAAAACTCAATTATACTACTTTTTTTCCCTTCTCATTCCTTCTTTTCTCTCCATGTTTCTAATCATTCCCTAACTTGTTTGGATTAAGATAAGTTATATGAACACTAGGTATCTATATATTTGATCCTAACTTGTTTGGATTAAGATAAGTTATATGAACACTAGGTATCTATATATTCGATCCTAACTTATTTGTAATTAAGGCATAGGTACGCTTTGAGTCTAGAATTTTAATAAAATCTAGTAATTATGGCTCAAACGTTCTTTGTGTTTAAAATTCCACTAGATATGCACAAAGAACTAAATTTGGAACTCAATTATAGTACTTGGTCCTACAATTCAAAACCCATAAAATTTTGATAGATCTGCCTCGGTTTGTTGTTGTAATGAACCCTTAAATTTGCCTTTTGTGCACTTCAAAATACCCAATCGCAAAATGGGCAAGAAATTAGCCGCTCGAGATATAAAATGAATGATTTATTTTTGTACATATTCGTGATAATGTAATGAAATACCTATAATATCACTTTAATTTAACATGCTACATATGTATATATATAATATTATTTGCCTAAATATGTTGAACTCCAAAGGAATGGAGGAAAAAAGTGTTTCTATTATTCGTAATGTTTGCATAAGTAAAGAGTTTATATATATTTTTATTAGTGTGAAATATTTACTATATTTGTTTGCATGTAATTGTGTAATCTGCTGTGATTCCAGTAAGTCAAGGCTACACTGTTAGTTTCGTGGTTTGGATACAGAGGCGAAGCCAGAAGGCATGTTTAAAAAAAAAAAAAAAAAACTTTTGATGATAGTGGGGTTGGAAACACACAACTCTAGAGTGAGAAAATATTTGTCAATCAATTTTATTAGGGCCTAAGGGGTTCACAAATTAATGTATATATATATATATATATAAAAGGAAAAATCCTTTTGGTCAGAAAATTTGGCCACAATGGTAAAATAACATATTTCACACTATGTTATTTTAACTTTTTGAATATTTTTACCCTTTTAACTTTAATACCTTTTAATTAAAAAATGAAAAAATGATCAATTTATTTTAAAATAACTAGGATATTATAGACTTTTTAAATTTCTGGCCAAATTATGACCAAATTTTCTAGCAATAAAGCTATTGAGTTCCTTTAAATCCAAACCCCACGTAGCTCCACGCCTCCACTAATGGAAATGGGGGATGAACTTGATCATGTCATAGGAAATTGCAATCCCTTTACCATTTTGGATAAAATGGAGATTCATTCATGCTAAATCCAGCAAAGTCGTAACAAAAGAAAACACATACGAGTATACTTTCGTACACCTTATAATTTCTTTTTGTTCTAATAAATATATATATTGATTTGAAGATATCACTACCAAAAAAGCGCTATTTAGCCACGGTTATTGAGCCACAGTTGAATAAACCGTGGCTAAATTAATAGACAAATATAATTTTCTCCACGTATTAAGAATTGTCGCTAAAATATTGTGGCAAAATCACGCGGGTATAATCTCCCTCCCTTTTTTCCATTCCCTCCATTAATTTCATAAAAATTTATTTTTACCAAAAATAAAAAGAAGAAAAGAATTGCAGCGTCTCTCCAATCCAGTACTTATCCCTAAAATATCAGAACCGACTGGTTCATCTTCCCCAAAAACAATTGCAGCAGCACGTCTCTCCAGCGGATCTCCAGCGGAAAACGATTGCTTCGCATCGCAGTTCAGGTACGAACCTCGATCTAGGTACATAGATTCTACAAACCTCGATCTAGGTACATAGATTCTACAAACCTCGATTGTTTTATCAATTTTTTTCTGTTTACTTCAATTTTGACGGGTGCAATTTTCAAATTTCTATTACTATATACTCTCTGTTTTTCCCACTTTGATGAGGTGAGTGATGAGAAAGATTAATACTGAAGAATCAATATACATTAAGGATTTGTCATAATTTAGCAATTTCAAAGTAGAATAACTTGCTGAAAGAATAAAAAGAAGTAAAATTAACCCCAAATTGAGATTAAGCAGTCCCAAATGAGAATCTAAGTAAAATTAAAGCCAATTCTCTCTTAGTTTACAAGAAATCATACATGAAAATAGGATCTCATC
>JAJOOR010001970.1:0-43550 GCA_036250505.1 Solanum acaule | reverse complement strand
TGAGTTGTTGTCAGGATGCATTTAACTTATCAGTAATCCCTTTGTAAGGATCACTATCTAACTGCCTGAATCCCGTATTTCAACATATATTTTTGAAGCTTCATATAATCTATCATGAGTTTGCATAATTGCATTAAAGACTTCAGTGACTAGCCAAGATCTTGGGCAATTTGTTGTTGATAGTCTTTCCCACATATCTCTAAATGATTGAACATAGCAACTCATTATAATACCTCTAGACTATACTTTATAATGTATAAACTGATTATTCTCTCGTTGGATAGAAAACTTTGGTGTTTATCAAATATCTAATCTAATACTTTTTTAATCAGATAGAGAGGCTGTTTTCTTTTACTCTCAGCTCGAGAACATTTCAAGTGAGAAAAATAAAAAGAATCTCTTCAGAATATCACTCACAAACCAAATAGAAGTTCTATATCATAGAATTCCAAAAAGCCTAAAATTGAATCAAAATCAACCTTAAAAGTAGTCTTCTAAGCAATATTACACCAACAATATTTATTACCACAAATAATGAACCAAACAAACATATAAATAGAAAATCAAATCACCACCTTTTCTGGGGAAAAAAGCTACTGTAGGGGCAGGGGAGGGAGAGAAAAAAAGAGATACCTTTTAACGGAGAGATTGAGTCACGAGTTGGATGCACAAATAATGAAAGTTAGACAAGACTCCTCCTAAGTCATCAATAAATGGAAGAATGTGAGACTAGTTAGCACAAAAGTTAATCACATTACTAGATCACAAGACTATTCACATAACCATTAGTTATCTAAATCAGTAAGCAGATCAACAAGGAAATGAAAGGAAAACAAAACTGCATAGATGATTTTTATCTGCTGAATGTATAATACAAAGTAAGACGGTTATTACATGGTAGGAAAAATTCAATTCTAAAGTTGAGCCAGCCTTTTGTAGGTCACTCAAATATTAGACAACTACATCTACTTATTTCCACAATCATGTTTGTATTTGGAAGTACAACAAACATAATATGTGCCAAATGAAAAACAAAACAAGTGGGACTATCTACATATCATTGTACAAAAATCACGGATGAGTGAAGGACTCTAAATATATTTTCTAAACTAAAAGTGACTTTTACAAGATAGGTATGGTATAGCGAGACCTAATATATGCCCCAGAAAAGTGAGTTTTCAGACTGATATAGTACAGCCTAATTCCCTAGCAGCAGTATCAAGAAATTGAGCAGACATTCCATTTTCAAGCCGGTTATTAGCTTCACACATCAAAGACTTCCCAATATCCGTTTTCCAGTCAATGATACCTATGCTAAGGTACTGATAAGCAGGATTGTGGATGCCATTTACATCTTCTACTTCTTTCACACTTGGTTTTACCGAACCAGCATATATAAAGTCATGAAGAACTGATGTACTGAGATCACGTACATGTGCACTTGGATGAGAAACACAACAAACTATGGTAGACACGCAAAAAAAAACTCTTATTTTCATTAAATCAGCAATATGCATCCAAATCAGAACCCTAACCCCTTTTTTCCTGAAAATCTAAGTTCTAAAAACTCCTATTTTCAGCAAATCAGCAATATGCATCCAAATCAGAACCCTAACCCCTTTTTTCCTGAAAACCTAAGTTCTAAAAACCCCTATTTTCAGTGCATCCAATCTTCTGAAACTCCTATTTTAAGAAAACCCCAACCCCTAATTTAAAAAGACCCCAACCTCACTTCGAGCTTAATGAAGTGAAAGAGTTGAGAGTTAAAAACTCACAAAACCCCATTTCAAATACTACGCAAAAATCGTTGAATAGTTGATTTTGTTCTTGTTCTATGCAAGAAAATAACGTTCCTCAAAGAAAAATAGAAACCAAACAAAAAACATTGCTTTCGTAACTAATTCATCAAACTAAGAGTACTTACTTCTTAGAAAATATTGACGATTTCTCCAAAAATTTGAAGGTTGAGCTGCTGAAGATAAAGAGAAAAAATGAGTTCAATATAAACCCCAATCTATAGATAGAAAGAGGTGAAGAAGAATGAGCATGGAAGAAGAAGAAGAAGAAGAAGAGGGCTTACTTGATCCTTTATCACAGATGGAAGAAGAAGAAGAAGAAGAGAGCTCAGTTCTCATATGAGAGCTCCATTGAAGAAGGAGAGAGCTTAGTTCTGGAGACCAAAAACGATGCAAATGAATTTCAGCCCTAGAATAAATGGCACATAAAAATACATTAGCAATGGATTTATCAACGGATTATAAAATTCGTCGCTAACAAATAAATATATTTATCTAGAATAAATTTTAATGACGGATTATTCCGTCACTATATAGTATAAAATTTATAAAAAAATATTTTAAAGTTTAGCAACATCATTTTCGTCAGTAAATCCGTTGCGAAATATTAATTGAATTTGTGACACCTATTTTGTTGCTAAATTCATAGGAAAATTAGAGCGCCAAAATTTCGCGCTAATATTTAGCGACGTAATAAATATTCCATCGCCAATCTGTCGCTATGTCATAACTCAAAAAATTATTTGTTATTCTTGCAACAAAATTGCTATTCCATTACAAATATGTCGTTATATAGTGACGGAATTTGATTTGTCGCTAAGATCCGTCGCTAAACGCTGTTTTTTTAGTAGTGCAAGGCGTAACATATCGTATAAAACCATGAGAGGCCCTACACAAGCCACTTATAATTCATCATACAAGATAATAAAAATAAAGACCTTGAAAGATAGCATTTCATTTATCAAAGAGTTTGACAAAGCAAAAGTCTAACACAAGTCTTAATAAGCCATCTAATACATCATAAGGAAAGTGATTGGGATGTAACCCATACATCACATACAACATCTAAAAATGGAAATAAGATAAACCTACAAAATGTCTCACTCCTTCCAACATAAGGACTCACCAATAACTTGAAACACCCAATAAATGTTTAGCCATGAGTGTGCGAGATAGGAACGTCGGACCCTACATTACTGGAATAATGTATGTCAAAGTATGCATTAGTACATGGAATGTACTAAGTATGGGGAAATATGCATAAAATAGGAATGATATCATGAATGATTTAAATCAAGTAGACATGACCAATCTTTGAAATATTAAAGGCTTAAAGAAGAAATGACAAGTAAATCATATAATATGGTCAAATACATTAACATTAAGAACATGAGAATAGCTTTAAAGAAACCATAGTCATTTTGTGGGACATAAGCTTTACCCAAAAACAAGGCCATGAGAGCTATATCATGGAATCCAAAATATCCCTCATACCAAAAGAAGGGGAATCTACTTTCTAAGGATGAATTCGTACATATCATCTTCACTAAATCAGATCCACTAAATAGGTCATTTAAGACATATCTGTCATGCCCCGAGGCTACCCCCTTGACGTAAAATTAGACTTAGGATCACGAGTGACCCTAAGCTAACCCTAAAGCTGGCATATCATACACATAATGAAATATATCAAAATGAAATCATGAACTAATGAAGAATCTAAATCAATTGATAAGTGAAAGTGGGGAATACCCAAAACTGATCTTAATATATTAACGTACTAAAATTTTAGTGATACTGAACAATCACTCAAAACTAAATTTGAATCTAATATTATGTCAGAAAAGCCTCTAACTGACTAGAGTTGCTGGGACATGCCCCCAGCTAACCCTAGCAAAACTGAAACTGAAATGAAAGACTGAATCTGAAGAAAACATGTTTATTGACCTCAAAGTATGAAGAATCACCACTGAAGCTGCTGAATATGGATTAGGAACAGATCTATGCATGATCTGGATGCTGAATACCTGAACCTACATAATGAGCGGATGTAGCACAAAGTATGCGTCAGTACATGGAAGGTATTGAGCATACAGGATATAGAATATAGTTGAACAAATATATAAGCTGAACAAATATAACTGAGCAATAACATAATCTGAACATTAGTATAGATACTGAAATATAACTGAAAACTGAGCTAAATGCAATGACCAAGTACTAATCATGGACAAGCATGCTGAGACTGAATACTGAAGTATAAACTGAAACCGCGTCAAATGCACTAGAGTCTAACTGTGGGAGCTACTATTAACCGACATAAAACTACGTGAGCTAAATGTGGATTCTGATATATACGCCTCATCGAGAGGACCCAATACACCTTGACAGGGGCATAGAGTCAAGACTGCGTGACCACTAAATCTGATGCCCATAGAGGGGACTTATAAACCTATGGGAGCATGTAGTTCTGGGACTATAAGGGTACGCTGATCCCTAGTCCAACTCGGTGCTAAGCCTACTCCCAACTGGAATATGTATGACACAACATAACTGAAATACTGGATTAGCTCAATATTCTGACCTGCTAACTGAGAATGCAACATTTATGTACTGACAATGAAACATTCAAAATATGAGGCATGTTTATCTGTTTAACTAACCTAGTAAGTGTAATTCATGAACTAAGAGAATCTACACAACTAGGGTTTCTGAGTTTCATACATATGACTAACCAACGTTTCACAAAAACATGATAATCTCATTAAGACCAGTATAACAGCTAAATAACAACCCATATCTAAGGTTATAGAAAACCTAGGTCTAAACAAGATTTAGAGAATTGAGAATCTGACTGAATTCTAGAGACCTAGTGGATGAAAGGAATCCACTAGTGAAATCCCACATACGTGGTTATGAAATTCACGGAGAAATCTTTTGATTTTGGGGTTGAAACTGAAGAAAATCACCTGCTTGTTCTTGAGGGGTTTGGTCAACTCTTTCTCTTCTTTTTCTCTAAGTTTTGATGAATTCTGGTGAATGAATCGCTTAGGGTAAAGTCTGACTACAATACTAGGCTAAAACTGACCAAAAAGACATAGTTTAGGTGTAAAACAACGTAGTTTAAATTTCTAAATCATAGGGGAAAAGACCAAAATGACCCTGACTTGACAGTTGAGAGTTCCATCGACGGAACTGATCGACGGACCATGGACTAGATGATGGCCCGTCATGTCGATTTGTCATTTGGCTTCAGAGAGTTTGTGCTAAGGGTCATGATTCACTGACCTGGACCACAGACTGTGGTCCCACCTAAGGTCTGTAGATCCGGTCGTGGGTCATGACTTTCTAGAAATTTTGGGTGAAGTTGGGGGTGACCAACCAAGGACCACACCTACGATTCGTTGTTCAACCTACGGTTTGTAGGTGGCGTTCGTCAGTTGCACCTACACCTTCTGAAAATTTGCAATTTTGTTCTTTCTCAAATTTGGGGTGTTACATTATCTCCCCCTGGGGAACATTCTTTCTTGAATGAAGACTGAACTAGCTGAGTATAGAGGGAAAGAGCTGCAATCCTTACCACTGAGTACTAGAAATTGATGTCTGATTGAACTGAGTTCCAAGAACATGCAAATATGCTGAAAATGCAAGAACAGCTGAAGGAATGAGATACTAAGGCTGAAATTTATGCAAAAATAAACTGAGAGACCGAAGAGGAACTATTACCTGAAGTTGAAACAACATCGGAAGGAAAGAGATAAAGATACTTGGCTTTCATGGCTGCTTCTGCTTCCCAAGTAGCTCCCTCTACAAACTGACTCATCCACAAAACCTTCAATGAAGCGATTTCTTTATTTCTCAACCTACGAACCTAACGGTCAAGAATCTCAACTGGCACATCTTCATAAGTGAGACTATTCTTCACATCCACACTCTCTATTGGTACTATGGATGCCGGATCACCCACACACTTCTTCAATAAGGAAATATGAAAGACTGGATGAACCGCTGCTAGTTCTGCTGGTAACTCTAACTTATAAGCCACATTACCAACCCTTTTCAGGATTCTGTAAGGACCTACATATCTTGGACTGAGCTTCCCTTTCTTGCCAAATCTCATCACCCCCTTCATAGGTTACACCTTCAGGAAAACCTAATCATCGATTTCTATCTCTAAGTCCCTTCTCCTTACATCTGCATAGGATTTTGGACAACTCTGGACTGCCTTTATTCTATCTCTTATGAGCTGAACTTTTTCCATAGGCTCATGAACTGAATCGGGCCCAATCAATGTTGCTTCACCTACTTCAAACCAACCAATCGAGGATCTGCATCTACATCTGTATAATGCCTCATAAGGGGCCATCAGAATGCTGGAATGGTAGCTATGATTATAGGCGAACTCTATAAGAGGTAGGTGATCATCCTAACTTCCCTTGAAATCGATAACGCAAGATCTCAACATATCCTCTAAGGTCTGAATGGTATGCTCTGCCTGACCATCCGTCTTTGGATGAAATGTTGTGCTGAGATTTACCTGAGTACTAAGACCTTTCTGAAACGATCTTCAAAAATGAGAGGTAAATTGAGGACCTCTGTCTTAGATGATAGACAAGGGAACCCCATGTAACATGACTATCTCATTAATGTAGAGTTTAGTGCAATCCTCCACTGAATTTATAGTCTTGACAGCCAAGAAGTGAGCGGACTTAGTAACTCTGTCCACTATCACCCAAATGGAGTCATGTTGTCTGTGAGTACGAGGTAACCCGTTATGAAGTCCATATTTATCCATTCCCACTTCCATGTAAGAATGTTAATCCTTTGTGTCATACCTCCTAGTTTCTAATGTTCTACCTTAAATTATTGACAATTAGGACACTTAGCCACAAAATCTGCTATATCCTTCTTCATTCCATTCCACCAAAAGACTTCATGCAAGTCACGGTACACCTTAGTGGCACCTGGATGAATAGAATACCTGGATTTATGGGCTTCGGTAAGTATCTTCTGCCTCAACTCATCCACCTTAGGAACACATAAGCGATTGTGGTAACGAAGCACACCATTTCCCCCTTGGGAGAAAACCTCTACTTTCTGCTGATGAACTGCACCTTTTAACTGAAGAAATATCGGATCACTATATTGTGTTTCCTTAACCTCCGCTACCAATGAAGATTTTGCTCCATTCTGGACTGTCACACAGCCATCTGACATATCTGTAAGACCAACTCCTAAGTGAGCAAGCCGGTGAACAACTTTTGCTAATTCCTTCTTTTCTTCCTCAGCATGTGCTACACTACCCATAGATAATCTGCTAAGAGCATTAGCAACTACATTAGCCTTACCCGGATGGTAAAGCACATACTGAAGGCATTTATGATCTGTGAACACATCTACGTGAACACCATACAAGTAATGTCTCCAAATATTTAGGGAAAATACTACAGCTACAAGTTCAAGGTCATGAGTTAGGTAGTTCTTCTCATGGACCTTAACCTTTCTAGAAGTGTAACACCTCGGAAACTAGTAGGCTAAACTGGAGCTAAATGTGATGGTTAATGTCAAGGGAAAATGGGCAAGGGCCAAGGCTACCCAAGCTTCCCAGGGCACTATCCAAACTGCCACAAGAGTCTTCACAACCCCTGGTGGCCACCACAACCCATTGTGCCACTCGTGGTGGTGATGCAGTAAGGCCCCCAAGGCTGCCCAAGTTGTCCTCCTCCACACGAGCCTCTTCACGGCTCGTGAAGGCCTTGACGGCTCGTGAAAGTGGCCATGGTCTTGCCTTCACCATGTGGGGGTAAATTTAAGGAGCCATAGCTACTGTTCAAGGGACCACGGGCACCTTGACGGGTCGTGGAGCCCTTGACGGCTCGTGAAGGTGGCCTTAGTGCCTGGCACTAGGCTGCCTAGTTAACGGTAAAAGGGGAAATTCCTAAAAAAGTTAGTTTTAAGTGGGGTCACTTCGTATTGCCTTAGTACACCTATATAAACTATTTTAACCCTTTAACCACCCCAATTAAGTAATTATTTTTAAAACCCCAAAAGATCCCAAAGTTCCTCCTCTCAAAAATTCTCTCTCTAGAACTTCAAGGAAGAAGGTGGAGCTAGGGTTCAAGAAGCAAATTTTTCACACCAACTTTATTGGGATTCATAGCTAAGGTATGGTAGTCCTTCATCCATGAAGTCCCTTCCAACCCCAATTTCAAAGATAGAAATTTCCCCAAAAGCGAGGGTTTGACTCCAAGTCATGGATTCCTTTCAAAAATGATTCCAATGCTTTAATTACTTTATATTATGATTTAATTGATGATTATTATGGTTTTTATGATGAAATCTCCCTAGAATCCATGAAATCCCCTTATTTCCCAATTAAGATCTTATGATGTGGGTTGTTGATAAAAGAAGGATATTATGAGATTATGCTTGTAGTAATTGAGTTTTTTGAATCATGTTGTTTTCCATGTCTAATGTAATAATTCTAGATGTGTTGATTGAATATGATATTTGATCCTTGAGGGGTAAAGTATAAGAATTATGCATGATTGTGAGATTTATGTATGTGCTTTAAGAACACTTTGAGAATGAAGTGTCCATGATTATGATAATGTTGTTGTGTTGATTGAAATGGTATTCTCATGAACACATAATGAACATGATGTGAAATATTTTATCACATAATGATGAATCTAAGGTTGAAAGGTTTTCTCACCTATTGAATCTAAATTAAGACATGGACGGTGAAATGTTATTCTCACACATGATCTAAGAGCTATCCTAATGAACTCTTTTGGATTGATTGTCAAGTACATCCTTCGATAAGACATGAAGCAAGTTATGATTTAATATACTATTCTGTGGGAATTATGCTTAGCACCGAGTGGCTATTGATTTGAGATGGAAGCCCTCACGTGAGTTGAGCCTGGGTTTCTAGGAGCAATCTCTCGAGATGGATTCCCTCACGTGAGTTGAGACCGGGTATCTAGTAACAATCTTCATGTCCCATAACTACGTGCCCCCATAGATTATTTAGCTATTAGATCCACCTAAGCTAAATTAATGGTTCTACCTTAGGCAAGTAGGACAATCCTTTTCGGTGTGGATAACACTAGATTCCATGTTAATCTCACATAGTCTATGTTGGTTAAGTCTAAATCCCAGAAGGTCAAGTCTAGTATGAACTATGGCTACTCAAGAAGCTGTACTTAGTATGGGTGAGAATATGGGATCTTATTCATGCATTGCACAAGTATGCTTTGAGGGTAGTTATGGTATGTTCATCTTATGTTATGATGATTTATATAATGAATATTCTTATGACTATATGTTAAGTATGATTGATGTGAGGACTACTTGTAATAATGTATGCTTAACTTGGATTGTTGCTATAAGTTGCTTTCCTTTATATGATTGACTAAAAGTGAATGTTCCCTTGTCTATGAGAAATAAGCTAAGGATGAGATCAAAAGATGATAAACATGAATGAGGACCTAAAGTGTCTTGCTTAACATGGGTGGGATTATGGGATCTTATCCATGCATTGCACAAACTTGCCTTGAGGTGACTTATGAAGTGTTTTTCTTTTGCTATGTTAACTAGATTGCATTGATTTTGTCTATGTCTATGAGGTTATCTCTTATACTCACAAGTTATGATTATGGTGTACCATGTTATAGCCTATGTCTTATTATGAGGTCTCTTATGCTTATGACTTATGTTTTTCCACTATCTTCAAAATGATGGTTTAACTTAGCAAAGTGCATGCATTCAAATGAAATGTCTCTTTTAGTATGTTTTCAACATTTTAATGCATGGCTATCATACTTAGTGCATTTTTGTACTAACCCATATTTTTCTACATTTTCCCCAAGTGTAGGGTCCGGTTCTCAAGATGGTCCCCATTGTGGCTAAATCTTGGATTTGATCATTCCTCCTAGCTTGTTAGTGATTCCTCATGATTCGAGGATTGACGCTTTTACTTAGTTTCATTCTCGCATTTCCTTTTTAGACTAAGTTGTATGTGTTGTGTCCCTATTTGATTCAAGTATTGTATAGGATGAATATATTGAGACAAGTCTAACCTTTCGCTTTGCGTTTAAGAAAAACTTTTTAAGACTGTGAAATGTGTTTTACTTCGTATTGTTCGACTCTTATGTTATGATATGCAAAAAGGCTCGTATGAGGCTTTTCAGAGTCTTGTACGTCGTGTCACATCTAGGGGGTACTCCTGGGTCCTATGAGAGGCTATAAGATGTTTAGGAAGCTACACTTCTTTCATTACTCTTAAGTTGTGCCATAGAATTTAGCTCTATAAAGTCCCTCTCCTAATCTTTCCATTATGTCTTCAGGATATGAATAATCAAATGGCTTACAATAGAAGAATGGAGGGTGACAATGTGAATGAAGAAGCTCATCAAGCTAATCAAGCTCCGATAAATCCTTAGGCTATGTCAAATGTGGAGGTTAGTTTGGCTTTTCAAATGTTGGCCCAGGCTTTGACTACTCAAGCTCAAGCGTTGACGGCTCAGGCCAATAGAGATGTTGTGACTCATGTAAAGTCAGCTGCTTCAAGGGTTAGGGATTTTGCTAGAATGAACCCTCCCGAGTTTCATGGCTCCAAAGTGGAAGAGGACCCTCAAGAATTTATGGAATATGTTTCTAAAATACTTGCTATTACGGGGGTGAATTCAGTAGAGAAAGCGAAGTTGGCCGCTTACCAACTGAAAAGTGTTGCTCAAGTATGGCATAATCAATGGAAAAACAATAGGCCGGTAGGAGCGGGTCCCATAGAGTGGAAAGTGTTTAAATCGGCGTTTCTTGATAGGTTCTTTCCCCAAGAGTTGAGGGAAGCTAAGGTGGAATAATTCCTTAACCTTAGGCAAGGTAGCATGAGTGTTAAGGAGTATGCCTTGAAATTTACCCAACTATCCAAGTATGCTCCATCTATGGTGGGGGATTCAAGGGATGAGATGAGTAGGTTTTTGATGGGTGTGTCTAAATTGGTAGTAAAAGAATGCCATTCGGCAATGCTCCATCAGGATATGGATATCTCACGTCTTATGGTGCATGCCCAACAAATTGAGGAATTAAAGCTTAAGGAGAAGAATAGGGAGGTGAAGACAGCTAGGACCGGTGATGGGAACTTCTCCAATGCTAGGTCTGATGAACAAGGTCAACCAAGGTTCAAACAAAGGTTCTCCAACCAAGATTCCTCAAATTCTTCCCCAAGGGTCAACAAGGATATAGTGTCTAACCCTAAACCTCAAGGAGGAAATGAAGGCGGTTCTTCTTTTGAAAGATCTACATGTGCCAAATATGGGAAGGAACATGCGGGTAAGTGCCTAGCCGGCACAGATGGGTTATTTGGGTGTGGAAAGAGTGGTCACAAGATGAGATATTGTCCGATGCTTATGGATAAAGGGAGAGAGGCCAAACAAGCTTCTCTTAGTGGTCCAGATCCCAATGCTCCAAAGCACGGTCGTTTCTATGCACTCCAGTGTAGAAAGGACCAAGAAGACTCTCCAGATGAAGACACCAGTATGTTGATAGTTTCCCTATAGATATAAAGGTTTTATTAGATCCCGATGCTACGTGATGTAAAATGGATTACATCAAGCCTATCCATTCACGAATATCAACACTTTGATGGAGTGTTCACAACGATGGAGGTTGTTTGGCATGTATGGATACCAAGGAGGGAGTTCCATGCCTTGCATGGGTACATATGCACTTTGAAGGAGCTCCCAGTTGGGAACACTATGCTTGGATGATAGCTTGAAGCGTGGGAGGCCTAACAAAGCGAGGAGGAGCAAGTGAAGAATGTGCTCCATTTGGCGAGCTGGAGACCACTTCGGCGACTCGCCAAAACCCTTTGGCGAGTGTTCCCAAGATCGCCAACTGCCCAAGGAGCTACAAAGGGGAAAACTGCTCACTAGGCGAGCTGAAGACCATTGGCGCATGGCCAAGTGGATTGGGTGATGGTCCCCAGACCGCCCAAAGTTCCAGTAGCTCCCCAGCTAAGGCAAGGAGCAGAGTTCCTTGCCGAACCTATTGGGCGGATCGCCAAGCCATTAGGCGAGCCCGACTTGGCTCGCCCATTTCGGGTCACTTTTGGGCCCATCTATGTAATAATGCCTAATACTATAAATAGGCCTTTAGGGTTTCATTTTAGACTTAGATTGATTTTGAATATTGTGGTTGTAAACCTAAACTCCTTGTGTGAGTGTTGAAAGCTTGGTAAGCTTTTGTTGAACCTTGTTTAGAAATGAGGGTTGCTTGGGATATTGATTCCCTCGAGATCTTCGTAAGAGTTAGGTGCTTCTTGACGGATTAATGAGGTGAGGTCTTTGGGTTTAATATACCCTTAGGTTGCTCTTTGTTTCCTCTTTTTGTGTCTATCTATTTATCTTGATTTGGTACTTGTTAGGATCTAGATTGGAGGTTATTGGATTTAATACATCCTTTAGTTGCCAATTGTTTCTTATCTTGTGTCTCTTCTTCTATATTTCTTGTTTTCCGCTGTTTGTTGTGATTCTTCTAGTGAGAATTACATCACTACTTGTTAGACCTTGATGTTATCCTTGGTAGGGTTTGGATGCATTGTTGTTAGACCTCTATTGATTTTAGAACCCGGTATGGTTATTATGAGTTTTTGGTTATGTCGGTTGGGATTGCTTGAAAGAAGTGGTACTTGAGGAATTAGTAGGGGCTTCCTCCCAAAGGGGAGATGGTGTGCTTAGATAGAAAGTTCGTGGAGTGTCCCAATATCCTCATCTCTTTCTTCTACTCCTACTCTAGCTTGAGACGGAGAGTTCCTCTTGACTTGTTTTATGTTTTAGAGTCATGAGTGTTTTATGTGTTTCCATGATTTCCTTATGTTATTCATGTTCTTGAGAAATTCATGTTTAGAAATAAAATGAATTATATGATTACTTGTTCCTCATGTTGTTGTGCATTTAGTATGGGTTGCCTATTTTACTTCATGAGATGAATTGATGAACATGCCTTATATGTATATGTTTTTCTTGAGTAGTTGGCCTAATGGTATCATGGATTGTGTCAAGCATGCTTTAAATCTTGGAGAAGGTAGTTCCTCCTATGAACATGTGAAACGATGAATTTTCATGCATGATGGGTTGATAGATGTAGTTCCTACTTCCTTGTGATGCATTGATTTTGTTTTGAGATGGTGTTGATGTTTCCTCCTTTAGATTTTGCAATATTTTAATGTTTCATGGATGATGCGCTTCTAGTCTTGATTCTTTACTTCCGTAAGAGGTCTAGATTGTCATTCAAGGATGAATGTTCCCAAGGGGGATATATTGTAACACCCTGGAAACTAGTAGGCTAAACTAGAGCTAAACGTGAGGGTTAACGTCAATGGAAAATAGGCAAGGGCCAAGGCAAGGGGACAAGGCTGCCCAAGCTTTCTAGGGAACTTCCCACACTACCACGAGGGTCAGGAGGATTAGACCTTGAAGAATTCACAAATTCTAGTTATGGTGCAGTCTCAAGTGGTACATCAGTTTCGGGATCAGGTAGAGTTGGCCAGCATTATTCATACACAAATCTTGGTTTGAACCACTTAAAAGAAGATGGAAAATCCTCAAAAGTAGGAACAAAAGGAGAAACAAAATATGACTCACTATGATTAGAAAAGAAATACCGATTTTCAAAAAAAACAACATTCTAGAAACATGAAATTTGTTAAAACATGAATCATAGCAAATAAAACCTTTCTGTGAACTACTATAACCCATAAAAGTACATTTCGTAAAGTGAACAAAAAGTTTATTACGCTGAGAAGGAGGTAGATACACAAAAAAAACACAACCAAATATATGAAAATTATCATAGCTAGGATTTTGGTGATAAAGCCAATAATATGGAGACTCAAGATTTAGCACTTTATATGGTAGTCGATTAATTAAATAGACAGCAATAGAAAATGCTTCCACCCAGTATTTGAATGGGATAGAGGACACAATCAATAAAGTACAAGAGACATCTAAAAGATGACGATTTTTAAGCTTAGCAACCCATTTTTTATGTGGTGTGTATGAACAAGAGCGTTGTGAGACAATTCCATTCTCATGCAATAATTTTTTGAATTCATAAGACATATATTCTGCACCAAAAGCAGATGTGAATAATTTGATGCTCGTAGAAAATTGAGTCTTGATGTAGGCCAAAATGTCTTGAACATGGAAAATACCTCATATTTGGATCGAACAAAAAACACCCATGTAAACCGACTATAATCATCTATGAATGTCACAAAGTACTTGAAATGAGCATGAGAAACAATTGATGAAATTCCCTAAACATCACTATGAATGACATCAAAACACTTTATAGCACGATTACCAAAATTAGGAAAAGGAAGAGTTCTACTTATGCCTAATTTACAAATAGAACAATCAATGGAAGCAGTTGAAAATTGAGTTTTATTCCCCAATAAACAAGAATTAGATAAATGAGACAACACAATAGAATTTGGATGTCCTTGACGCTAATGCCAAACCTTAGTCGTATTAGTTGTAGAAGTACAAGCAAAGGATAGAACAGGAGGAATGAAAAAGTGTATAGGAAACAATCTTTCAACTTTAGGCCCCTTTGAAATTTTTATCCTTGACACCTAATCTTTCACTAGACAACCATTACGAGAAAAATTCACATCAAAATTGTTATCCACCAATTGTCCAACTGAAATAAGTCTAGTTGAGAGATTTGGTGAAAGAAAATCATTTTTGAACGTTGGAGTAATATCCCCAACCTTGGTAATGGATAAACTACTACCATTTGAAATATGTATTTGTGATTGACCTTGATACTCATGAACATTTTTAGTATGCTTTTTGACTTCGTCATTTGATTAGAAGCACCCAAATCAACAATCCAAAATTTAGATGTAACATTATTACATTGTAATCCCAATATTGAAAAGGCTGACACGGTCATTTGTCCCATTTTAGGAGTAAGAGCTTTTCATGAAGATGAGTTATCAATAGTGGAACCATTTATCCCACCTTGGAAAACATTGACCCTATTGAGGGTGTGTAAACAATGTTTGTTATTGTGTCTTTGTTTACAATAATTACAGAAATTCTTACAACATTTTCTAGCAATATGACCATATTCCTTGCAACTATAGCATTGAGTTGTAGTCATATCCCTGCTCTTTCCTTTACGTTGAGCAACAAATGCAACAGTGACATCATTTTCTTTCTTGTAAGTGTTTTGTGGGACAATATGTTTCTCTTAACAAAGTAATTCCCTAACATCCAAGGATGGAGATGGATCACAGTTCATCAAGTTAGAGGGAACACTCTCAAACTCTGACCATAATTTCATCAAAAATTAATCTTGCTTGCTTTGCTCATGAACTGCTTGAATTACAAACAAATAATAGAAGGTATTTTGGCATAAATAATATCTGTAAATTCAGCCCATAAGTTCTAAAATCAAAAATACTAATCCTTAACAGAGAGACCTCATTGAGAGTAGTTAGCATTTTCAAACTCTAACTGAAAGTGTCTTGCACAATTATCTTGATTATTTAACCTTGCGTAAATAATCCCACATAGCCTTAGTTTTCTTGTACAGCCGTAGAATAAGAACAATAAGAGGGTGAACTGACCCTAAAATCCATCTCATCACCCCGAGCATCTTGAATATTCCATTCACCTAACTTGGTAGGATCAATAGGAGCAGGATCACTACCATAAATATGACTCCATAGTTCTTTTCCGATGACAAATAACTAAAATTGAAATTCCCAAAAAGAATATTTTTTTCTGGTGAGAAGAACACTAAAGGGTTCAAAGTGATGTGAATTTAGGCTTTTGAATAGCTACAAAAACTATAAACACAATGACTCAAGAAAACAACAAGATGACCAAGACCAAGAGTCCTAGACGTTAAGGACTAGTTGTCGATGAATAGTCAACAAAAACAAGATTTTTGAAAAAAAAACCCTATGAAACAAGACAACCAAGAGAAGGCACTAGTACCATGTCAATATTTTGTCGAATGCCTCTCAAAGTGAGAGTCTTTATTTTACATAGATAGTATACACATTACACATCCCTAAAGATCTGTTATTCCTATCGCTAAATATCAGCTATTCAATCCCTCTAAATCTACCATTCAAATCACTCTAAATCTACTATGCTATCCCTTTAAATATGTTATTCTATCACAATATTATTCTCTCGATTACTTCAACAAATTTGTATAATTATACTTATTTACAACACTATACATTAATATATGCAACCATTCTAAATTAATTTATCATGCTAAAAAAAATAAGGGTTTCACAAGTAAGAGACGATCTCAGGGTGTGGGGATCGGTATTGATGTCAATTAGGGGTTCAAGTGGTTGCTCAATAACACTACAAAACCATGGATAAGATAGTTCATCTTCAATGACACTAATTTTCTTTCAATATTAAAGCATAATATCATAGAATGCCCTTTGGTCTTATCTATGTATATCAGAAAACAACCCATTACCTTATTAAAATCTCTCTTTCAAGCATATTTGGCAAATAGAATTGAACCATAATTGCTCTTTCGAGCAAACTACAAAAATCAACCCTAAATTGCAAGCATTGAGCTATCTGCCTACTTTAACTGATCTCTTTCAACTACGAAGTGAACGACTAAGCTAGGATTAAGTTGGTCACCTTAACCCATAAGTTAAACCCCATGCTAAATAACTCAAATCCATGAATAAATAACAAAAGCACACGACCCACTAAATTAAATCAATACCCAACCACATAATCAAACCCCTAGATTTGGGGTTTAGCCAAGTATCATAAAAAGGAAATAAATTATACCCATGATGTTCTCAGCCATTAATGTGTTGATAATAAACAAGAATATTCAACACCTACTTCAATTGCAACCTTCAAATGACTATTACGAGAGTATTTGAAAACCTCGAAACTAAGAAAGAAACTAAAAATTCTATTGTTCAATATACATAAAAAAGTTAGAATAATCAAAAGATACATTTTATCACTCATTAGAACTATTTATACTTTCCCTAAAAATTAGGCGACATTAGTCAGGCTCGTCTAGCATGATCAGTGGATCACCATTCCATCCTTCAGCTCACCCTTTCTCAACTCCAGGCTTTAGGTGTTTGACCCCCAATTGGCGAACTCGATGAAGTTTTCCTTTCACAATCGGTACTTCACTGATTCCACCTTGTTAGCCTAGTTTGACCTTCATTTTAGCTCAAGACTCTATTACATTTGGTGAAGGAATTTGGACTTGCCTTTTCACATTCGGTGCATCACTAATACATACTTTCTCTACTAACCTGCCTTGGTATTTTCACATCAAACACTGTCAACTTTGGTGAGGTCTGGCCAATTAGGTTTTTTGCCTTTTGTTATGCCCTGAGCCTACACCCTGGACGTGGTCGAAACTCGAGAACCATTGTTGTCCTCAAGCAAACCCTTGGCCTAGATCAATACTCAGCGGAAGACTTACTCAACAATATATGACCTCAATTGCAAAGATTTAACTCAATAGACTCAAATACTTAAATCAGAATAATTAGAAATAAACATTCAACTTGCCAAAAAAGGCAACACAAGTCTGGAACATTAACAATGGAAAATGAAATAGACTTCTCAAACTCTATTGTCTATCTATGAAGCCTTTAAATGACAAACATGGAAGTCGGTACAAGACCCATGACATCTTAACAAAGCTAAAAAGTAAATGGAATCCTCCGTACGCAAGGAGGCTCACCAAAGCTAGCTCGAACTGCAAGTATTATCAATAAAGACCATGTTGATGACCCTGGTTACCTGTATCTGCATCATGAAAGATGCAGCACAAATGGCGCCAGTACACGGAATGTAAGAGCATGTAAGGGGAACACTAAACATAACCTGCAAGCTTGAACTGATAAAAGGAAACCATACTCACCCCAACTCAACTCGACTCAAGGATACCCAAGAGACTCAAAGATATTCAAGAACTTGGAAGTACTCAACTCAGTTCAATATAAAAGCAATAATAAGATGCATTATAAAGAAAGCTTTTAAAATAGTAAATAATAACTCAATGTATTTTAAAATAAAATAAAATTCTTTTACTCTTATTTGGGATATTCTTTAACTGACAACCATCACTATGAGTTATGTGATGATACACAATCTCGCCCACGCTGCCAGAACTATCCTATACCTTGTCGAAGTATAAGATATCCTCAACTAAGTGGATCCACTAAATTATGCTTAAGAACCAATAAGGAACTATCTAAAAAGTATGACCGTTTCTACCCACGTTGGCATATATGGTTTATGAGGACTTTGAGTTATCTGAACTCATCCCCATATCGGTGTTCAGTACTACTTCCAATAATATAACTCATTCTAATATGTTTAAAAACATTTCCTCATCCTCAAACTTTGAGATTATTATTTAAAATATTCTCTTAAAAGAGATAGTGCTCAAAATGCCCCATTAAATCATTTGGAAATCAAAGTTTCCTCTCATTTTAAATGTAAAACAGATAATCTTGGGAATACTTAGTTCTCATATATTCATTTTGAAAAATGAAACTCAACTCTCCTTATCCTCATACTCAGGTACTCAAGTTGTAACACCTCTGATTTGAGATGGAAAAAATATAGCTTTTCAGGATCTAGTGTCAAAATCAACAGAAGCCACCGATGCACCATGTGTCAGACCAAGAACCGCAGGTGGGGTCCCGTGATTAAATCCCTGACTTAGGAAAAATTTAGGCTTTAAGGATGACACCTACGGCAGTGGTCCACGGTCCGTTGATGAACCCACGGACCGTAGGTGGGTTTCGTCGTTGGGATCCAAATTTTGATAGTCTCTTATCCCACCCACGGTCGACCAGTACGGTCTGTTTTTGGACCTACGGACCATAGGTCTAACATTAGCTGAGGGTCAATAGCCTATTGGAGGAAAACAGTTATTGTGTCAACTTCAAATGGTCATATATTTTAGCAAAGAATGAATTAGATGGCTCATGACTTATCCAATTAAAGATAATTGAATAATCTTTCAAACTCCACCGAGTTTGCTAAAATCCAAGCTCGGAGTCAAAAGTTATGCTCATTTTAGTGAAGCCATGTCGAGCAGACCATGACCCATGACCCCAAACAATGGTTGGTTGGTCAAACGATGGTCCATCAGTCCTACTGTAGATGGCACTCGTCAGTTTTAAGTCAGGATCATTTTGGTCCCTTTACCTATGCAATAGGCACTTAAACTACGTTGTTGATGCCTTAACTACATCGTTTTACTCAATCTAAGCCTAATAAGTTAGTCAGACATACCCAAAACCCTCATTCTCCAAAAATCATCAAACTTAGAGCGAAAAGAAGAGAAAGAGGCGACGAACTCTTCCAAGAATAGGCTGAAGCATTCTTCGAAGTTTAGCCCCAAAATCCAAAGGATTTCTCCATAGATTTTGTCACCAGGTATGTGAGATTTCACTAGTGTGTTCCTTTCATCCACTAGGTCCCTAAAATTCATTTTGTTCCTTGATTCTCCTTATCTTTCTTAGACCTAGGGTTTCTAAAACCTTGGAGATTTGTTGTGATTTAATTGTTGTAGTATCCTTAATTGAAATAGCATATTTCTTCGAAAGTTTGCTTAATTCCTTGTATAAAACTCAGAACCCTTGTTTGTTTAAATTCTCTTATGTCATGAATTATACTTGCTAGGTTAGTTAAACAGAAAATCATGCTCCAGATTTTGAATGTCACATTCTCAGTATATATAAATGTTGCATTTTGCATTAGCATGTTAGTATTTTGAGCTATTCAGTTTTTAGTGCATTTTAACTTCATATGTATCCAGTTGGAGTAGACTTAGCACCGAGTTGGACTAGGGTTCAGCGTACTGTCATAGTCCCAAAACTACGTGCACGCATAGGATTATAAGTCCCCTCTAGCATTAGATTTAGTTATCACGCCAGTCATGCCTTTATACCCCTATCAAAGGTATATTAGGTCCTCTTGATGGGGCGTATACAGCGGACTGCACATTTAGCTCACGTGGCTTATGTCAGTTAATAGTAGCTCCCACAATGAGATACTTAATGTATTGACCAAGTTTTCAACATTTATATCACTATACAGTTCAGCCTATTATCTTCATAATTAGTACTTGATCATTGCATTCAGCTTAGCTTTTCGGTTATGTTTCAGTATTTATATTCTTGTTCAGATTATGTCATTACTTAGTTATGCTTTCTTCAGCTCATATATATTTGTTCAGCTTACTATCTATATCATGCATGCTCAGTACATTCCAAGTACCGACGCATACTCTGCGCTACATCCTTTTATAATGTAGGTTTCAGGTACTCACCATCCAGATCACGCTTAGATCGATTCTCGGTCCGCATTCAGCAGCTTCAGTGGTAAGTCCTCATATTCTGAGGACAATAAACATGTTTTCAATTTAGTCTTTACTTTCAGTTTTAAGTTTTGTTAGAGTTAGCTGGGGGGAATGTCCCAACAACTCAACTCAGTTAGAGACTTTTAAGACATAGTAGTAGATTCAGCTTGAGTTGTTAAGTGATTGTTTCGGTCATCACGAAACTCTTAGTATGTTTTACATATTTAGACTAGTTGGGTTTTTCCCCATTTTCAGATATCCACTATTTTTAGCTTCGGCATAGTTCATTTTTTACTTATTTATTTTCAGTATGCTTATGATATGCAAGAATTAGCGTTAGCTTGGGGTCATTCGTGATCCTAGGTCCCGTATTACCTTAAGGAGGTATCCTCGCGGCGTGGCAAACTTGGTATTAGACCATTAGGTTCAAGAGTCCTAGGATGTCTGAAAGCCGCACTAAGTACAGTATCTTTCATGGGTGTGAAGCGCGCCACATCTATGAAGAGGAGGCTACAAAGTGTTTTAAGAAAAACTTCACTTTCTTTGCTATTCTTTTCGTGCAGGAGGTATGATCCAATTTCTCCTTTTTAATCAATCGTTATGCGTTTCAGATAATGCCTTCTCATAGAGCTAACGCACAGAATTCTAATGCACGCAATACTAACGTAGTTTCTCCAGTCCCAAACCATGAGGTTACAAATTTAGAATTTTGGAATGCTAGAGTGTAGCCAATCAGAACAATCAGTAGACCCCAGTTCCTACAAACATGAATGGTGGATCAGCTGCAGCTAGGGTTCGTGACTTTGTTCGGATGAATCTGCTTGAGTTTCTAGGGTCAAAGGTTGGTAAAGACCTATAAAACTTCATTGATGAGGTCAAGAAGATTTTTGGGGTGATGCAAGTGACTGGTAATGACAGAGTGGAGCTGGCATCCTACCAACTTAAGGATGTGGCTCATATATGGTTCACGAAGTGGAAAGATAACAAGGGTGAGGATGTAGCTTATGTTACTTCGGATTGTTTTACCGGAGCTTTTCTGGACAGGTTCTTCTCAAGGGAGTTGAGGGAAGCTAAGGCACAAGATTTTATGAACTTGAAGCAGGGTTCAATTTCGGTCCAACAGTACGAGCTAAAGTTCACCTAGCTCTCTAGGTATGCTCCATATATGGTTGCCGATCCAAGGGCACAAATGAGTAAACTTTTGTTTGGGGTATCCGATCTGGTGAAGACCGAATGTAGGAATGCTATGCTTCTAGGGAATATGGATATCTCCAGACTAATCACTCATGCTCAGAAGGTTGAGGGAGACAAGCTTAGGGAAACAGCTAAGGACAACAAGAAGGCTAGAACAGCGAATTATGAATATTCTCAGCAGAGATGAAGTTGTGGAAATCGCTCACAATATCAGCATAAATCTATAGCCCCAGCACCTTCATCAGCTAGTGCTCCATCCCCAAGTTTCGACAGGATAAGAAAGGTAGGGTATCTGGGGAGTACTTTAGGTAACAGGACTTTCCCAACTTATCCAAAGTGTGGTAAGAAGCATCCGGACGAGTGTCTTGCAGGCAGGGAAAGATGTTTTGGGTGTGTTCAATCTAGTCATAGGTTGAAGAATTGTTCATCTACCAAGGCAGGGGCCAGGAGGTAACAATAATAAGGCTCAGTCTACATCTCCAGCAGCACCAGCAGGTCGCCCAACTTAGCAGGGTGTTTCTTCTGGTACAAGTGGCGATCAGCGCCAGAGCAGGTTGTATGCTCTCCAAGCTCACCAGGTCCAGGAAGACTCTCCTGATGTGGTCACTGGTACGTTATGAGCCATTCCTTTAGATGTTTATGCATTGTTAGATCCACGGGCTAAACTGTCTTTTGTAACTCCCTATATAACAGTAAACTTCAGTATTAGTCAAGAAACTCACTCAGAGCCCTTCTCAATCTCTACATTGGTGACCCAGTTATAGCTAGACAGGTATACAGAAATTGCCCTATCATAGTTTCTCGGAAAGCCACCTCATCAGACCTTGTAGTGTTAGAAATGGTAGACTTTGATATCATTCTAGACATTAATTGGTTACATTCTTGTTATGGCTCAATTGATTGTAGAACGAGAATAGTTAGATTTCAGTTTCCAAACGAGCCAGTCTTAGATTGGAAGAGTAGTAGCTCAGTGCCTATAGGTCGGTTTATCTCTTACCTTAAGGCCAAGAAAATGATCTCAAAAGGGTATGTCTATCATCTTGTTCAAGTTAAGGATTCAAACTCCGAGAACTCAACCATTGAGTCGGTCCCGATGGTACTTGAATTTCCAAAAGTGTTTCCAGAAGATCTCCCCGGAGTTCCTCCAAAAAGGGAAATCGAATTCAGAATAGATCTCATGTGTAACACTTCGAATTTGAGAAAATAGAAAAATATGTAGCTTTCGTGACCTGATGCAACAAGTACGGAAAGCACCAACGGTTCGTGGTCTGACACACAGTCCGTAGGTGGGGTTCGTCGTTGGGCACTGAATGTTTATATTATCTAACCCCACCCATGGTTGACCAGGACGGTCCGTGGTTGGACCTACGGACCGTAGGTGAGGGTCAACACCCAATTAGAGAGAATTGGATGTTGGGTCAATTTCAAACGATCATATATTTTAGCACATAATGAATTAGGTGGCCCATAAACTATAAAATGAATTATAATTGAATCCTCTTTTAAAGGCCACCAAGTTTGCTAAAATCACATCTCAGAGTAAAATGTTATGCTCATTTTAGTGAAGACTTGTCAGGCAGATCTTGACCAACGACTCCTACCAACGGTTGGTAGGTCAACCGATGGTCCGTAGGTCCCTCCGTGTATGACCTTCGTCAGCTTTTAAATTAGGGTCATTTAGGTCCTTTTCCTATGCGTTAGGGCCCTTAAACTACGTCGTTTTACTCAGTTTAAGCCTAATAACTTAGTCAGACATACCTAAAACCTTTATTCACCAAAAATCACCGAAACTTAGAGAAAAAATAAGAAGAAACAAGCGACAATTTCCCAAGTACAATGAGAAGGTTTGCTTCATGTTTCAACCCCAAATTAAAGGACTTCTCTGTAAGATTTCATCACCAAGAATGTGGGATTTCACTAGTGGATTCCTTTCATCCACTATGTTCCTAGAATTCAGTCAGATTCTTGATTCGCTATATCTTTCTTAGACCAAGGGTTTCTAAAACATTGGATAATTGTTGTGATTCAGCTGATGTAGTATTCGTAATCGAATTATCATGTTTTCTTGGAAAGTTTGCTTAGTTCCTTGCATGAAACTTAGAACCCTAGTTGTGTAGATTCTCTTAGTTCATGAATTACACTTGCTACGTCAGTTAAACAGATAGACATGCTCCAGTTTTTGAATGTTTCATTGTCAGTACTTAAATGTTACATTCTCAGATTTGCATGTCAAAATATTGAGCTATCCAGTATACCTGTTATGTTGTCTCATACACAATTTTAGTTGGGAGTAGGCTTAGCACCGAGCTGGACTAGGGTTCAGTGTACCCTCATAGTCCCAAAACTACGTGCCCCTGTAGGTATAAGTTTCCTATGTTGGGCATCAGATTTAGTGATCACGCCAGTCATGCCATTATACCCATGGTGAGGTATATTGGGTCCTCTCGATGGGCCGTATTCATTGGACTCCGTATATAGCTCACGTGGTTTTATGTCGGTTAATAGTAGCTTTCACAGTCAGATTCTAGTGCATTTGACCAAGTTTTCAATTACACTTCAGTATTCAGTCTCAGTATGTCATGTTCATGATTAGTACTTGGTCATTGCATTCAGTTCAAATCTTTTCTGTATATTTCAGCATTTACATCCTGTTCAGATTATATTATTGCCCGATTATGATTTGTTCAGCTTATATGTTTGTTTAGCTATTATATTTATCATGCATGCTCAGTACATAACAAGGACTTACGCATACTGTGTGCTACATCCTTTCATCATGTAAGTTAAGGTACTCAGTATTCAGATCACGCATAGATCGTTTCCCGATATGTATTCAGCAGCTTCAATGGTGAGTCCTAATACTTCGAGGACAGTAGACATGTTTTTCAGATTCAGTTCTTTCATTTCAGTTTCAATTTTGCTAGGGTTAGTTGGGGCATGTCCCAGCAACTCTAGTCAGTTAGAGGTTTTTTCAGACATAGTATTAGAATCAGCTTTAGTTTTGAGTGATTGTTTAGTATCACTAAACTATAAATAAGTTTTAATGTATTCAGATTAGTTGGGTATTCCCTACTTTCAGTTCTCTCATGTTTTAGCTTCCGCATAGTATCTCTTTATTCAGTTGTTTTAGTATGCTTATGATATGCCAGCGTCAGGGTTAGCTTGGGGTTACTCATGATCCTAGGTCTCGTGTTTACATCAAGGGAGTAGCCTTGGGGTGTGACAAACTTAGTATCAGAGCATTAGGTTCAAAAGTCCTAGGATGTCTGAAAGCCGCACAAAGTAGAGTCTCTTTCATGGGTGTGAAGAGCACCTCATCTATGAGGGGGAAGCTACTAAGTGTTCTAAGATAAACTTCCATTCTTTCTTTTCCAACTCATGCTATAGGGTATGAACTCTAACTAACCTCCTTCTAACTCATACTCTTCACATTTCAGAAAATGTCCCCCAGAAGAGTTTTCATAAGGAATCAGCCAACAGCTCCAATAGACCCATTGAATGAGCAAGTCACGCATGCCGAGTTCAAGGCTGCTTTCCAAGTGCTTTTTCAGTCTAGGACCGCCCAGGTAAATCAGCAGGTTGTGGCCCCAGCTCCGCTACAAACTAACACTGTTGCAATAAGAGTCTGGAACTTCGCTCGGATGAACCCTTAAGAGTTTCATGGGTTTAAGTCAGAAATAAGAGTTTCTCAGCGACATCCAAAAGGTAAGAGACATTATGGGTGTCACTCCAGTTTAGAGTGCATAATTAGCTGACTATCAGTTGAAGGGAGTGACCTACACTTAGTACCAACAGTGGGAGGATTACAAGTATTCCATTTAGACGTGTATGTGTTGTTAGATCCGGGGGCTACACTTTCTTTTATAACTCCCTATATATCAGTAAAACTTCAGTGTTAATCAAGAAACTCTCTCAGAACCCTTCTCAATCTCTACTCTGGTTGGTGACCCAGTTATAGCTAGACGGGTATTCAGAAATTGCCCTGTCACAGTCTCTCAGAAAGTTACCTAAGTAGATCTTATAGAGTTAGAAATTGTACACTTCGATATCATTCTAGGCATGGATCGGTTATATTCCTATGATGCCTCAGTCGATAGTAGATCGTTCGGTTTCAGTTTCCAAACGAGCTAGTCTTAGAATGGAAGGGTAACAATTGAGTGCTTGTAGGTTGATATATCTCTTACCTTAAGTCCAGGAAAATGATCTCCAAAGGATATATCTATCATCTTGTTTGGGTTAAGGATTCAAACTCTAAAACCCCAACTCTTGAGTTAGTCTAGTATTGAATGAGTTTCCAGAAGTATTCCTAGAAGATATTCCTGGAGTTCCTTCCGAAAGGGAAATTGACTTCGGAATAGATCTTCTTCCAGATATCCAACCCATTTTGATTCCTCCTTAAAAATGGCTCCAGCTGAGATTAAGGAATTGAAAAAGCAGTTGAAATACCTTCTAGATAAGGGCTTCATAAGACCTAGTATCTCTCCATGGGGTGCTCTAGTGTTGTTCGTGAAAAAGAAATATGGTTCTCTCATAATGTGCATTGACTACCACTAGTTGAACAAAGTTACAATCAAGAAAAATACCCTATCCCCAGGATTGATGACTTGTTCGACCAACTTCAGGGTGCTAGTTATTTTTTGAAGATAGACTTCAGATTCAGCTATCATCAGTTCAGAGTCAGAGATAGTGACATTCCTAAGACAGCCTTCAAAACTCGGAATGGTCATTATGAATTTGTAGTTATGTCTTTTGGACTAACAAATACTCCTGCAGCTTTCATGGATTTAATCAACACGATGTTCAAAAAGTATTTAGATTTGTTCGTTATTGTCTTTATTGATGATATCCTCATATATTCTCGGAGTGAGAAGGAACATGTGACTCATCCGAGAGTTGTTCTGCAAACTCTCAAGGATCGCCTTTATTCGCTAAGTTTAGCAAATGTAAATTCTGGTTACAGTCAGTCGCTTTCCTTGGTAATGTGGTATCTATAGAAGGAATCCGAGTGGATTCTCAAAAAATAGAGAGAATGAAGCAATGTCCCAGACCCACCTCTCTAACAGATATCAGAAGTTTCTTGGGTTTGGCTGGTTACTACAGGAGATTTGTTGAAGGATTTTCATCCATAGCTTCCCCATTGACCAAGTTGACTCAGAAAAAGGTCAAGTTTCAGTTGTTAGATGATGTGTGAGAAAAGCTTCCTAGAACTGAAGACTAGGTTGACTACAACTCCCATCTTGACTCTACCAGATGGTTCAGATGGCTATGTGATTTATTGTGATGCATCAAGGGTCGGCCTAGGTTGTGTGTTGATGCAACGAGGCAAGGTTATAGTTTATGCTTTTAGACAGCTTAAGGTCCATGAAAAGAACTACCCAACTCATGAACTCGAGCTTGGAGCAGTAGTATTTTCCCTAAAGATTTGGAGACACTACTTGTAGGGTGTTCACATTGATGTATTCAAAGATCATAAGAACCTCCAGTATGTGTTCACCCAGAAAGAGTTGAATCTTCGTCAGAGGAGATGGCTTGAATTCCTCAAGGACTATGACATGAATGTGTGTTACCATCCTAGTTACGCCAGTGTAGTAGTGATGCTCTCAGCAGACTCTCTATGAATAGTGTAGCACATTTTGAGGAAGAAAAGAAAGAGTTAGCCAAAGATGTCCACCGGCTTGCTCGCTTAGGAGTTTGACTTATGGACACATCAGATGGTGGTGTGATAGTTTACAATGGATCAAAATCTTCATTGGAAGTAGAGGTTAAGGGAAAACTAGATAGTGATCTTATATTGCTTCAGTTGAAGGGTGCCTTTCATCAGCAGAAAGTTGAGGCTTTCTCCCAAGGGGGAGATGGTGTGCTTCGTTACCAAGGTCGCTTATGTGTTCCAAAGGTGGGTGAGTTAAGGCAGCAAATCCTTATAAAAGCCCATAACTCTGGGTATTTCATTCATCTAGGTGCCACTAAGATGTACCGTGATCTACGGGAAGTCTTTTGGTGGAACGGTATCAAAAGGGATATAGCAAACTTTGTGGCTATGTGTCCTAACATTCACCAAGTTAAGGTAGAACATCTGAAACTAGGAGGTATGACTCAAGATATTAGCATTTCCTTGTTGAAGAAGTGTGTGGGTGATCCTGTATCAATAGTACCATTAGAGAGTGTGGCTTTGAAGGATAGTCTCACTTATGAAGAGGTGCCAGTTGAGATTCTTGACCGTCAGGTTCGTAGGTTGAGAAATAAGGAAGTTGCTTCAGTGAAGGTTTTGTGGAGAAGTTAGTCCGTAGAGGGAGCTACTTGGGAAGCAGAAGCACCCATGATGGCCAGGTATCCTTTTTCCTTCCAATTTCGTTTTAGCTTGAGGTAATAGTTACTCTCCAGTCCCTCAGCTTACTCTTGAGTAATTTAGTCTTAGTATCTTGTTCCCTCAGTTATTCATACATTTCAACATATTTGCATGATTCTTGGAAATCAGTTCAGTTAGATTTTAGTTTCTAGTACTTAGTGATAGGGATTGCAGCTCCTTGCCTCCTTACTTAGCTTGTTTAGACTTCATTCGAGGATCAATATTCCCAGGGGGGAGATATTGTAACAGCTCGAATTTTAGAAAATAGAAAAAGAAAATATAGCTTTCCAAACCTGGTGCAAGAACCACGAAAGCCACTGACGGTCTATGGTCTGACACACGATCCATAGGTGGGGTACGTCATTGGGCACCAAATATTTATGGTATCTGATCCCACCCACGGTTGACCAGGACTGTTCGTAGTTGGACCTACAGACCGTAGGTGAGGTTTAGGTGCCAATTAGAGGGAATTGGTTGTTGGGTCAACTTCAAACGGTTATATCTTTTAGCACAGAATGAATTAGGTGGCCCATAACCTATCAAATAAAAGATGATTGAATCATCTTTCCAACGCAACCAAGTTTGCTAAAATCCAATCTCGGAGTAAAAAGTTATGCTTATTTTAGTGAATCCCTGTCGGGAAGAGCTTGACCGACTACCCCTACCGACGGTTTGTGGGTCAACCGACGGTCCATAGGTCCCTCTGTGGATTACCTTCGTTAGCTTTAATGTTAGGGTCATTTAGGTCTTATTCCTATGCGTTGGGGCCCTAATAATACGTCGTTTAATGCCTAATATATGTTGTTTTACTCAGTTTAAGCCTAATAACTTAGTCAGACATACCCATAACCTTTATTCCCCAAAAATCACCCAAACATAGAGCAAAAAGGAGAAGAAACAAGTGACAATTTCCCAAGAACAATCAGAAGGTTTACTTCAAGTTTAGCCCCAAAATCGAAGGATTTCTCCATAAGATTTTGTCACCAGGTATGTGGGATTTCACTAGTGGATTCCTTTCATCCACTAGGTCCCTAGAATTCAGTCAAATTCTTGATTCGCTATATCTTGCTTAGACCTAGGGTTTCTAAGACCTTGGATAAATGTTGTGATTTAGTTGTGGCACTATTCGTAATCAATTTATCATGTTTTCTTGGAAAGTTTGCTTAGTTCCTTGCATGAAACTCAGAACCCTAGTTGTGTAGTTTCTCTTAGTTATGCATTACACTTGCTAGGTCAGAATATTTCATTGTCAGTACTTAAATGTTGCATTCTCATATTTACATGTTAGAATATTGAGCTTTCCAGTATTTCAATTATGTTGTGTCATACACAATTCCAGTTGGGAGTAGGCTTAGCACCGAGTTAGACTAGGGTGCAGTGTACCCTCATAGTCCCAGAACTACGTACCCCCATAGGTATAAGTCCCCTATGTTGGGCATCAGATTTAGTGATCACACCAGTCATGCATTTATACCCCTGGCAAGGTACATTGGGTCCTCTCGATGGGGCATATACATCGGACTCCACATTTAGCTCATGTAGTTTTATGTCGGATAATAGTAGCTACCACAGTCTAACTCTAGTGCATTTGACAAACTTTTTAGTTATACTTCAGTATTCAGTCTCAGCATGTCATGTCCATGATTAATACTTGGTCATTGCATTCAATTTAGTTCTTGTCAGTATATTTCAGCATTTACATCCTGTTCAAATTATATCATTGCCTGATTATGCTTTGTTCAGCTTATATGTTTGTTTAGCTATTATTTATATCCTGCATGCTCAGTACATTACAAGTACTTATGCATACTCTACGCTACATCCTTTCATGATGTAGGTTCAGGTACTCAGTATTCAGATCACGCATAGATCGGTTCCCGATCTGTATTCAGCACCTTAAGTGGTGAGTCCTAATACTTCGAGGACAATAGACATGTTTTTCATATTCAGTTATTTCATTTTAGTTTCAGGTTTACTAGGGTTAGCTGGGGGCATGTCCCAGCAACTCTAGTCAGTTAGAGGCTTTTTCAGACATAGTATTAGAATCAGCTTTAGTTTTAAGTGATTGTTCAGTATCACTAAACTCTTAGTAAGTTTTAATGTATTCAAATTAGTTAGGTATTCCCCACTTTCAGATCTCTCAGGTTTTAGCTTCCGCATTGTATTTCTTTATTCAGATTTTTTAGTATCCAACTTCAAGGTTAGCTTGGGGTCACTCGTGATCCTAGGTTCTGGGTTTACGTCAAGGTGGTAGCCTCGGGGCGTGACATCCTCCCAAATAACCAACCTATCTCTATTCCTCCTTACAGAATGGCTCCAGCCGAGCTTAAGGAATTGAAAGTGCAGTTGAAATAACTTCTAGAGAAGGGCTTCATCAGACCTAACATCTCTCCATGGAGTGCTCCAGTGTTGTTCGTGCGAAAGAAAGACGGTTCTCTCAGAATGTGCATTGACTATCGTTAGTTGAACAAAGTCACAATCAAGAAAAGTATCCCATCTCCAGGATAGATGACTTGTACGGTCAACTTTAGGGTGCTAGTTTCTTTTCTAAGATAGACCCCAGATCTGGCTATCATCAGCTCAGAGTCAGAGATAGTGACATCCCAAAGACAACCTTCAGGGCTCGGTGTGGTCATTATGAATTTGTAGTAATGTCTTTAGGGCTAAAAATTGCTCTCGTAGCTTTCATGGTCTTAATGAATAGGGTGTTCAAACAGTATTTGGACATGTTTGTTATCATATTTATTGATTATATCCTCATTTATTCTCAAAGTGAGAAGGAGCATCTGACTCATCAGAGAGTTGTTCTGCAAACTATCAAATATCGCCAGCTATTTGCTAATTTTAGCAAATGTGAATTCTAGTTATAGTATGTCGCTTTCCTTGGTCATATGGTATCCAGCGAAGGGATCTGAGTGGGTTCTCAAAAAACTGAGGCAGTAAAACACTTGCCCAAACCCACCTCTCCAACAGATATTTAGAAGTTTCTTGGGTTTTGCCAGTTCTTAAAAGATTTTTATTGAGGGATTTTCATCCATAGTTTTCCCATTGACCAAGTTCACTCAGAAGAAAGTCAAATTTCAATGGTCAGATGAGTGTGAGAAAAGCTTCTCAAAACTTAAGACTAGGTTGACTACGGCTCCAGTCTTGATTCTACCAGATGGTTCAGACAATTATGTGATTTATTGTGATGCCTCCAGGGTTGTAACACCCCGTAGCTTAGTAGGCTAACTAGGCTAAGTGTGAAGGCAACAAGAGCCAAGGCAAGGGGTAAATCCTAAGACAAGGGCCAAGGTTGCCCCAAGGCTTCCTAAGCACTGCCTCACTTCACGACCACCACTATGGCTCATGGTCTGGCTCGTAGTTGCTAAGGCAATAGCTAGGTTGAAGCTGCCTCAAAGTGGCTCACCTTCACAAGCCACTTCACGGCCAGTGGTGAAGACCATGGCTCGTGGGAAAGCTCGTGAAGGTGCCTTCAACTTGTAGAGGCCAAAGCCTCATAGCCAAGCTACTTCCTAAGGACCATGGGTAGGACCACGACTCGTGGTAGGGACCACGGCTAGTGGAGCCTGCCGTGGTGCCTAGGAGTAGGCTGCCTAGTAAGGGGCACTTTGGTAAATTCCTAATTAGGTGGTTATTAGGTGAGGTAGTTTTGTATGGACTTTATACACCTATATAAGCTATTTTAACCCTTTAACCACCCCAATTAAGTCATTATTTCCAAAAGATCCCAAAGCTCTTCCTCTCAAAAATTCTCTCTAGAAAGTGAAGAAGAAGAAGAAGAAGGATCAAGCTAGGTCAAATTCCTCCAATCTTCCAAGCTTTGTGAGGGATTTGTATCCAAGGTATGTTAGCTTATTCATCCATGTATTCTTCCATCCATGGAGTCCCCTAATTATTCCACAATTGTGAAGATGAAATCCCCAATTCAAATTAGGGTTCCTACCAATATTGTGGGTTTAGTTGAATATGAATCCAATTGAGTGGATATTGATTCTTTATGATTGAATTAGTAGTGAATCATGTTATTATTATGAAATTACATGTTTTCTATGCCTAACCCTAGTCTAATCGATAAAATTGAAGTAATGTGGGTTTATGCCTTGTGAAGGGAAATTGAGGATTTATAGATGATCTTCTAGAATTGATGAAATGTGTAGTAATTGTTCAAGAATAAAAGCATGTAGAAATGAATTGAATTATAATAAGGTATATGTGAAGGATCATGACTAGTAAGGCTTGGGATTGAACCTTTATGATGATATATGATTAGAACCACTTAACAATGAAGCATGTGATTAGAATGCCTTGTAATCTAGGTTCATAGGATGTTTTTAAGAAGTAAAGCTATTGAGATTAAGGCTTATAGTTATTAACGTTGACTTCTAGAGTTTCGAAGGTAAAGCTAATATGATGAATTATGTATGCTAAGGCCCTAAGAGGGAAGTTCACATGATAATGGTAGACTACTATATAGAGTTGTTGTGGAGGGACCTTACCCACCTAATCTAGGAATGCGTATTCAAACCATTTATTTTCATGTATGATTGAATGTATGACGTGATGGAATCACTTGAGTTATGATGATATACATGTGTATGATCAATATGTATGATGGCCTAAAGGAGTACTTAGCATGGGTAAGAATATGGGGTCTTATTCATATATTGCACAAGTATGACTTGAAGCTACTTATGAAGTGTTCTCTTATATGTTGTATGCTTAGCTTGGATTGTTGCTATAGTTGCCTTCCTTGATATGTTTGACTAAAGGTGAGAGATTCCCTTGTCTATGAGGATTAAGCTAAGGATGAGATCCAAAGATGGTAAGTATTATTATGATGACCTAAAAGTGATACTTAGTGTGGGTGAGATTATGGGGTCTTATCCATGCATTGCACAAGTATGCTTTGAGGTTACTTGAGAAGTAAGTTCTCTTATGTTATGAAGATCTAAGGATTTACTATGCTTATGAACATGATGTATCTCTTATGAGTATGGATTAAGCCTTATGTTGACTAATGCTTATATTATGTCTATATTGGAGATTATGCTTATGATCATGTTGTTATGCTCTTATGGTATTATGCTAGCTATCATATTTAGTACATTTTGTACTAACGCATATCTTTCCTACATTCTTATCAAATGTAGGATTCGGTGATTTTGAGTTCCATCTTCGAGGATAAGTTCATAGTATAGCAAGGATTGAAGACTTGGTGAATCCTCATAGCATCAAGGATTTGATCACCTTTCATTTTTGTCTTTCTTTTATGCTTTAGACTATTGTATGGGTTCTGTTCCTAGAGTTATTCAAAGTTGTTTTAGATGGTTTGAGACAATGTTAAAGACTTCCACTTCATTTTATGAGACTTCAATTGTATTGAAAAATATATTTTAAATTTCAGCACTTTTCTATTATCTTATGATATGATATGCTAAGTGGCTTACATGGAGTCCTTCGGGGTTCTATGTGACATGTTACATCTAGGGTGTACCCCTGGGTCGTGACAAACATGGTAATCAGAGCACAAGGTTTAGAATGGTTCTAGGATGTCTCAAACCACGTCTAGTAGAGTCTTGTTCATAAGTGTGAAACGCACCACATTTATGAATGGGAAGCTATTAGATGCTTAAGAAACTTCACTTCTTCATTCTCTAAGTCGTTCCATAGAGTTTTACTCTATAAGGTCTCTCTCCTACTCCTTATCCGATGGTCTTCAGAATGTGACTACTTGAAGGGATCATGCTACAAGGAGCGAGGGAGAAAGTGTTGGTTGTGATGCCAATTATGGCTATGTGACTAGATAAGACTTGATATGCTAGACTTAGATGACATCATTGGGAGTGATTGGTTGCATTATGGGTATGGTTATGTGATGGTAGAACCCGACTTAGTAATGTTAAGTTTCTGGGTATGTTGATAGATTTGGTGAATAGTGTGTTTTAGTAAATGGCTAGAGGTGTTTAATGAGTAGACTCTTTTAAAGGGTAGTAGTGCAATTCACCATGGTTTAGAATCGTCTTGTGTGATGGATGTGAAAGTTTAGTGGTAACTAGATCAAATATTAGAATTGAAATAAATTATGCTTAGAAAAGTCCATCTAGGCTTACTCCCAAGGGGGGATGATGTGCTTAGATAGCAAGGTCGTTGAGTGTTCTTGATGTTCATGATGTTAGGTTTGCTTGAAATTCTCACCTTCAGAGGTGTAGTGAGTTTGGGAAGTTTAGTCCCGGTTTTGTAGGCTCATATTAGATCTTGAGTGGTGTTGGTAAGGTTGCTTGTGAGCTAGAGTTGCCTAATGAGAACCTCTCTAATTTAGAAATACTGGTAGGGATCTTAGACCGGCAAGTTAAGAAATAGAAGAACAAGGAAGTTGCTTCCATGAAAATGATGAGGAGAGATCTTTTAGTAAGGGTATTAGTTGAGGGTGCTACTTGGGAGGCCAAGGGCCATTAAGATGTCCCGATATCTTCTCCTTGTATTCCTCCTTTAATCATAGAGATGATGAGTTCCTCATGGTTGGTGCTTTATGTGAAGCCATGTGTGTTTTAGATGTTTTACCATGATTTCCTTATGCTATGCATCTTCATGAAAACTTGTGAAGATGAGTTTATATGATAGATTTTCCTCATGTTGTAATGCATTAGTATGAGTTGCATATGGACTTCATGAGATGAATAGATGAACATGATTTTCCTCGGAGTTGAGAGATTCCTCCTTGGATGTATGTTATGAGTATAGATTGCATATAGGCTCCATAAGGTGGTGTTGAGCATGCTTTTAGCTAGGAGATGGTAGGTCCAACTTGAATATGAGTAGATGTAGAATTTCATGCATAATGAGTTGTTAGATGTAGTTTCTACCTTCCATATGATGCATTAAGCATGTTTATCTTGGAGTTGATGTTTTCCTCTTTGGTTGTGTGCATTTAGATGTGTTGCGTGCATAATGGGCTGCTAGTCTAGAGTAGTTTCCTTTAGGAGGTGTAATGTCCTCAAGGGGGAGATAATGTAACACCCCGTAGGTTAGTAGGCCAACTAGGGCTAAGTGTTACGGCAACAAGAGCCAATCCAAGGGGCAAGGGTCAAGGGCCGAGGCTGCCCCAAGGCTTCCTAAGCACTGCCCCACTTCACGGCCACCATCACGACTCGTGGTGACCACCACGGCTCATGGTGTGGCTCGTGGTGGCTAAGTTAGTAGCTAGGTTGAAGTTGCCTCAAAGTGGCTCACCTTCACGAGCCACTTCACGGCCAGTGGTAAAGACCACGGCTCGTGAAGGTGCCTTCAACTTGATGAGGCCAAAGCCTCATAGCCATGCCACTGCCCAAGGACCACCACTCGTGGTAGGGACCACGGCTCGTGGAGGCTGTCGTGGTGCCTAGGAGTAGGCTGCCTAGTAAGGGGCACTTTGATTAATTCCTAATTATGTGGTTATTAGGTGAGGTCGTTTTGTATGCACTTTATACACCTATATAAGCTATTTTAACCCTTTAACCACCCCAGTTAAGTCATTATTTCCAAAACCCCAAAAGATCCCAAAGTTCTTCCTCTCAAATATTCTCTCTCTCTAGAATAAGAAGAAGGGTCAAGCTAGGTCAAATTCCTCCAATCTTCCAAGATTTGTGAGGTCTTTGTATCCAAGGTATGTTAGCTTATTCATCCATGAAGTCCCCTAGTTATTCCACATTTGTGAAGATGAAATCCCCAATTCAAGTTAGGGTTCCTTCCAATATTGTGGGTTTAGTTGAATATGAATCCAATTAAGTGGATATTGATTGTTTATAATTGAATTAGTAAGGAATCATGTTATAATGATGAATTTATATGTTTTCTATGCCTAACCCTGGTCTAATTGATGAAATTGAAGTAATGTGGGTTTATGCCTTGACCTCTCATTCGTTATTTATAAAATATCTAGAGACTCTAATGTTCTAGATCTCCACTGATCACAATCCAAGGAAAAAGGGAATGTTGTCTAGTGACACTATACCCAATCTCAAGAATGATTGTTGAGGAATGGAGAACTATGTCATGCCACAACGTTAAATAAGGCGTTTTTTGGGAGGTAACCCAAGTTTTACTTTTATTTTATTGCTTTCAATAACGTGTGTTGTGAGTGTAGGTTGAAATAAAGTCAAAGTGTTGCAAAAGGTACCTTAGTCAATGCCAAGACCATGCCAGCGATCTGTCATTTGTATTGTGTGGACTCATTCTTGTCTGCCTTTTGAGCTGGAAATAAGTGGAAAACTGTATTATCAACTTAGGCAATTTGAGCTCCAATTGGCGATCCACCGAAGTATACTATGCGGACTCTATCTAGTTCACCAAATCGACCTTTTAATATTCATTCAAGCCTCTTTGGTGAGCTTCAAATCCTTCGGTGATTCACTGAATACGTTTGGCAGCGTTAGTCGCAAATTGTCAAACGTGTCTAACATAAAAAGGCCAAGAGTCCTTTCATTTTCAAAAGGAAAACCTTTTATATCTTTTAGTTCTTTTTCCCTACTAAGCTTCCAATACCCTAGTTTAGTGTGTGAGTTTCTCATTTGTGTGCTTTTGCGTACTTGGAGTGCATTGACTTGCTTGCATCTTCAACCCAACCCTACTTTTCCTCATTTCTTGTGTTGTGCTTCTATTTGAGGTTGATGTACGATTCCTATCTCATCATTTATGCTTATGTTTATGTTTTTTATATGGGCTTAAGGTCATTTGAAGCATATTATTGTTTTATTTTATTGGGTAGTTAGTGCTAAATAGATTGTATTGAATTGTGCCCATGATTTAGATAAGTGATTGTATACCCAAAAATGCTAAAATTGATTGTGTTGGGTCAATATTGAATTTTGTATGGGTGAATTCTGATTAGCCTAGTGTTGCTTCGATTGCATGATTTTCACAATGATAGATGGAGTGACGACTTTCATAAGGGTAAATCATCAATTTGAGTACTAACTTTGTGATATTTGGGGGAAGTCTGAGCACCCATTGCTAGAAAAAGCATGTGGGTAGATTGTAGAGTTAATTGGGAACTGGTATTGTTGCGTATTGTGGTTGATTTAGTAAAAATAGGCATTGGATTGAATACTGCCTGTTTGGTGAGCTTGTCTTAGCTCGCCCAAAGTAGTTAGTCGAATCACCGAGTAAGTCCCAGCTCGCCTAACTTGATTCAATGTGTAACCTGGGTATTATTCCATTGGTCGGGCTACTCTTAGTCCGTCAAAACCCACCTGGAAAATCGCCAAGTGGGAGTGGACATCACCCATTATGCATGTTCTCTTTGATTTTGCATTGTCACTTTCTTCAAACTTGTCTTAGCCCACTGAAACCAATTAGGTGAAACGTCGAGTTGGCGTTGACTCCGCCATATTTGCCTAAAGTTCTTTAAAATTGTATATTGACTATTTCAACGAGCTCACCTGAGCTCGCCTAACCTATTAGGTGGAACGCCTTCTTAGTAGGCGAGCCTTAGAAAAAAAAATGAATTGCCTTTTCTTTTGGGTTTGTTTCAACTAACCTTCACCCAAAATTTGCTTTGAATGATTATGCCTTGTAGGAAAATAGCTAGAACAAAAGAGAAGCAAGTTGTCTCATTTGACACAGAATCAGACAAAAAATATTCTCCTCCTCATAATCCAAAAAGACAAAAAAGGATATTCATAAATGAGCCTTCTCAACAATAAAACACTCCGCACTCCACAATACGTGAGAGTGAGCAACTAAGAAAAGGGGTTGTTAGAAAAAGGACTGACATCCACTCCAAGTTAGTGTAGCCTTCTTAAAATCAAACACCCATTTATCATGTTCTCCCCATTAGAATCTTTCCCGGAGAACTTTAGCAGGAACCTTGAACGACCCCATCCACCGGACCTAGAATGTGAATAGTTACCATCATCCAATCTTGCTCTCTTTGCCTCTCTAGATCTTTCCTTGATCTTTTCTTCCTCAATTTGTTGGGCATGAACCATAAGGCGAGAAATGTCCATGTCATGGACAAGCATAGCGGTGCGGCACTCTTTGACTACCATGTCGGACACACCCGATACAAATTTACTCATATTGTCCCTACGATCCACCACAATAGAAGGAGCATATTTGGATAGTTGAGTGAACCTCAAAGCATACTCCCTTACACTCATATTTCCTTGCCTAAGATTAATGAACTCAAGTACCTTGGCTTCTCTCATCTCAAGAGGGAAGAATCTGTCAAGAAAAGCACTTTTGAACCTTTTCCATTCTATGGGACCCGCTTCAACTGGTCTTGCCTCTTTCCATTGATTGAACCAAATTTGAGAAACCCCTTTAAGTTGATAAGTGACCAACTCTGCCTTTTCTACCGGAGTCACTCCCATAATAGCAAGTATCTTATAGACCTCGTTGATAAACTCTTGAGGGTGTTCCTCAACTTTGGAGCCATAAAATTCAGGAGGGTTCATCCTTGTAAAATACCCCATTCTTGTCGATGTTGTACCCACATTTGGGTTCACGGGGGCTACCACCTCTCCATTGGCTTGGGCCGTCACGGCTTGAGCCAACACTTGGAAAGCCGACCTAAACTCCGCATTTGTTACAATATATTCAATGGGTCAATCGGAGCTTCAGGAGGAACTTGAGTAGGAATCTCTTGAACAACATTGTCTCCCTCCATCCTTCTAGAATTAGCCCTTCTAGTATTCATATCCTGAAAACCATTGTGTAAGGATTTAGAGAAAGAAATAATAGAGTTAAACTACATGGCACGACTTAGGGAAATGAAGAAGTGAAGTTTCCTAAACATCTAATAGCCTCTCATTCATAAATGTGGCACGCTTCACACTTATGAACAACACTCTACTAGACGTGGTTTGAGACATCCTAGAACCATTCTAAACCTTGTGCTATGATTACCAAGTTTGTCACGATCGAGGGGTACCCCATAGATGTAACAAGGTGTATAAGACCCCCAGAGGCCTCATACAAGCCACTTAGCATATCATAACATAAAGCATTAGAAAATGGTACGAAAATTTAAAACATTTCAACCACAATCAAAGTCTTTTATAAAACGACCAGAAGACTAACATCATTGTCTCAAACCATCTAATATAAGATACAAAAGATCTTGGGATGCATCCCATACAATAGTCCAACATGAAAAGAAAGACATGAAAGAGAAAACGGGGTGATCCAATCCTCGAATACAATGAGGACTCACCAAAGCTTCACTTCCTTGATCAACTATGAACCTATCCACAAATGTGTGAATCGAGAGCGCCGCACCCTACATTTGATAAGAATGTAGGCAAGAGTATGCGTTAGTACAAAGATGTAGTAAATATGATAGCTTGCATAAACAACATAAATATAAGCATTACTCAAGATATGACATAAAGCATAAGCATAATCAAGACATAATAAGCATCATAATGAAAGAGAAATACTTCCTTAAGTAACCTCACTTAACCTTAGCCAAGACTTGGGTCATCCACCTCTAGTCAAGCTTACATCATGGAAGTCAGATCTAGCAACATTCCAAGTCAAACATCTTCATAACATAATCATATCGTTCATACTTAATTATAAAGACATGGGGATTCACCTCTACGCCTAGCTTATAAAGGTTAATTGGTATTCACCTCTTGCCTTGCTTACTTTAAGATTATGGATACTCGCCTCCACAATCACATCATATGACACTGGTACTCGCCTCCACATCATTTCATAAGGATCATGGGTACTCGCCTCCATGTCCATTCATCATAGTAAGAACGTGGGGCATCACCTCTTGTTCAATTCTAGGGAGTATGGGAAATCACCCCATATCCTTCACATATGGAGGTCAAGGGTAGTCGCCTCTAGCCTCATCTTTCGTTTAGCATTTTAGTATAGATTCATTTTAGGTGAGCAATCCTTTCAACCTAGAATCATTTATGTGAGTAAACCTTTCATATTCATTCAATCATGCTTAGCAACTCATTGTTGGAAGTATCTCCTTCACACCACAACATCAACAATCAATAATTCATAGTCTAGGCTTTACTCTCAAAGCACTACATCACATAATCATCAATTATTCTTCATTCTCAAAAATTCTTTTCATAATTCATCTATCCTATAAGGACATAACTAACCCACAACGTTTCCCTTCATGGCATCAACCCAACTCATATCAATTCTACCCTAAAATCATAGGATAGGCATGGGTACATGTCATTTAATCCTAAAAACATGCAATTCTATCAATTCAATCATAAATAATCATAATCCAACTATTTGTATCAACATTCATCCTAACCCACAACATTGGAAGAAACCCTAACTAGAATTGGGGATTTAGACTTCACGATTGGGGAATTCTAGGGAACTTCACGGGAAAAAGAATCTCATGGATGAAAAACCATCATACCTTAGTCACAAAGCCCACAAAAGCTTGAAGATTGGAGACTTGACTTGACCTTAGCTTCAATTTCTTCCTTCTTCTTCCAACTTCTAGAGAGAGAATATTTGAGAAGAGTTTGGGGTTTTCTTTTGGGATTTGAGAGAATGACTTAAATGGGTGAATTTAGGGGTCTAAAATACTTATATAGGTGGTCTATGTTTAGGCAAAACAACACCACTTCAATTTAATTAAAACCGAAAAAGACCCTTAAGTCCCTAAAATAACTATCCAAGCCTGACCCACGAGACCACGACTGATAGACTATGGATGGACCTACTTTCCATCCTGGTCAAGTGTGATTTGGTGTAAGAGACTTTCTTGGCCACCCACGACACCCCAACCATAGGCCATGGACCCATCCATGAGGCGTGGGTCCTAGCGTGGTTCTGCCATAGGCAGTTTGCAAGGTGTCGACCCACGAGACCACCCACGGGGCTTGGTCTCACCCATGTGCCGTGGTTGGTCCCCGGGAGGTGACATATTGGAGTTTTTAGCATGTTATGCCTTCTACTCGAATTTGGGGTGTTACATATGTCCCACATTATTACAATAACTTAAATCAGTTCTCTCATTGAACTCACACACAAACTGTTAGTGTACCGACGTGGTAACTGAACCAACCGAATGATATCCCACACAAGGAATGGTACTCAAGACAACCATAAGTAATTCATACCGAGCGTGGTATCCAACCCAACAATTAGTTAATTTGTATTGACTTTTTACACAATCCAACCAACAGTCACAAACAACATGCACAATCACAATCACAATGAACAACCATACTTGAAACCACAAGTAAATTAAACAAGTTCATTGCATGAGAATATCAACAGGATGTCATGTCATATTCATCCCTTATGTGTTTTCTGCATGCATTTCACAAGTAATATTGCAAAGTAGTTAACATTCAAACATTACATACATTAGAAACAAACAACCACAACCTAGCTCGAACCAAGCCTTGGAAACTCTAAAAAACCCAACTTTCCCTTTTTTGAATTATCTTGGCTTGTTCATGGTCTAATCCTACGATAATATCACGATCATTCTACCCAATACAGGCCTTACTATTAGTTCAAGTGAAAACCCACCCCTAAGAGTATTATTATAGATTCTAACACTTAAGAATTGAATTACATTTTAGGAGATAATTAACTTACCTTCACCGAAGAGATTGGTCCGAAAATTGAGAAAAATAATCCTAAATCTCCTTTCTTTCTCTAGAACGACGTGGCAGAGTAATGAGCGGTTTTGAAACATTTTCATAATTAATTCGTGATATACCCGCTATAGAAGCTTGCATGGAGGAAGAATCTCGACATTCTTCCCCAAACCCCTCATTTAACAAGACACCCTCAAACCTTGATGTTTTAAAATAACCCTTTCACGCCAAGTTCGATATCGGGAGTTCTACTCACCCTAATTCATCTTCAAAAAGCACAATTGACTCCTTAATGTCCTAGTTATTAGAAAATCCAACCCTAATTTAGACATTATCCCTAATCCCTTCCCATATGTCCTTAGACCTCACCTTAGATTCAATCTAAAGACTAGACTAGCCTAAGATTTTCAAGTTACTATTAAAATGTTTTCTGATCCAAGTCTTTCACCATTAGTCTACCCATAATGACCCGAAGGGGTCACTACAATAGATACCAATTTACATAACGCTTGTCTCCGATCAATAAAACACGAAAAAGTTGTGCTAAGTCAGTAAGAGTGTCATACCTGAATCCTTAAATAAGTTAGGGTACTTGTACCGCATATCCCTTTCAGTTTTCCAGGTAGCTTCCTCAATGAGACAATGCTTCTATTTAACCTTCACTGATATGATCTCCTTAACTTACTGATAGTCCGATCAAGAATCGCAACCGACTCATCTTCATACTGAATATTGAGTCCCACTTGATAATGTAATCTCCATCCCCATGGTACCTCTTCATCATGGACACATGAAATATTGGATGGACCCCGGACAAGTTGTGTGGCAAGTCTAACCTATAAGACACTAGCCTTACATTGTCAAAAACCTCAAATGGACCAATGTAAAGAGGGCTAAGCTTACATAGTTAGAAAACTTAATAACTCCTTTTAGATGTGACGCCTTCAAAAAAACATGTTAATCACCAACCTGAAATGTCATGTCCCTTACCTTGTGATCTGCACGTTCTTTTGGTCTACTCTGGGATGCCAATAGCATGGTTTGAATACCCCTCACCTTTCCATTATCTTCCCTTACCAAATCTACACCCAAAGGTTTCATATCACCAGCCTCAAACCACCATATGGGCGATATACATTCCCCCCATAGAGTGCCTCAAAGGGTGTTATATCAATATCAAAGTGATATCTATTTTTGTATGAAAACTCACATATGGGTAAAAACTTATCCCAAAGGCCCCTGAAGTGAATTACACATGATCTTAGCATATTTTTCGGTACCTAAATCATCCTCTCCGGCTGTCCATCAATCTGAGGGTGAAATGTATACTGAAAGTGAGTTAAGTGCCCAAATCTCCATGCAACTTACCCAAGAACTTGGAAGTAAACTAAGTGTCACGGTCTAAAATGATAGAAAAGGGAACCCATGAAACCTTACTATCTCCTTGACATAGATTTTAGACAATTGTTCGCAGTTATAATCCACTCTAGCGAGAATAAAGTGAACTGATTTAGTCAACCCATCAACAATGATCCAAATTGATTCATACTTCCCCAAGATTTTAGGAAATCCCACCATGAAGTACATAATTATTATTTTCCATTCCTACTCAGGAATGGGCATTTTCTAAAGTAACCCTACAGGCCTTCGATACTCATACCTTACCGTTAAGTGTTCTGGCATTTGGACACATACTCAACTACGTCATTTTCTATTTTAGGCCACCAATGAAGCCGCCTCAAATCCCAATACATCTTGGTCACACTTGGATGAATCAAATATCATGAACCATGAGACTCTTCCAACACATTTTGTATCAAGTCATCAACTCAAGGAACACAATCTGCCTTCTAAAAGTGAGCACCTAATAACGCTCAAGTTATCCTCTAAACAAGTATGAGAATAATTGGTCGTGAGTAATTGATATACCGTGAGTTTACGGTATTTCTAATACATTTCACTTACAAGTTGTGTGTGTCTAGGGCCTTTTTATATTGGTTTTTATGTATTTTATCATGTTTTGTAGGAAAGGTGTTCAGGCGCGGAAGTTTTGAGACAGCTGAAGGAAATGCAAAAAAAGGCATCCACGGAGGTCATCTACGGACCGTAGGTCCATTCACGGTCCGTAGGTGATGACCGTAGATCAGCAGGAATGTGTTGAAGACAAATCAGGGAAATCTGACCAAGTGTGGAACCACGGTGCCCATTGACGGTCCGTAGATT
>JAJOOR010001969.1:0-78946 GCA_036250505.1 Solanum acaule | reverse complement strand
CCCCCCCCCCCCCCCCGATTTTCTTCATATTTAATAGTTATGGTAAGTCTATGCTACAGTGCTTATGGAAGCAGGGTGCAAAAGCTAGTTATTCCACCAAATGTTAAGGCAAAAAACGTGACTATCAACCAAAAGCTACATGCTCAAAGGTCCAAACTAGTGATATACTATCTAAAAAGGCAAACTTTACAAGAAAAATCAATGAAGGTGTATTTATCATCTTCTAAGCAAAGCAATACTTTGTATTTCTCTTTACACACACCATGCATTTTCTAGACACCATGTTGTAACATAGAATTTAATAACCTTACCACACATTGGCACATGTTCAAATCACGCAGGATCAATATATATTTTTGTAAGTTAAGAACATGCAATAATTCTTTCTTAAGCTTAAGTCGATTTTGAGTCAACAAAAGAGCCTAAGAGCCTCTTAACATAGTTCACCTCATGCTTTCAAAACCTAGACATTATCTAGTCATGCAGCCTTGGCACAAATACTTTGACACAACCAACACATTGAAAAAATTACCCTTAAGATGTTTGCTATCCATCATTCATAGGGAAATGTCACAGGATTACTACTACTACCTCAATCCTACAAAGAAAATCCATTTTGTACGGTTAAAAGGGATTATCCTTCGTAAAAGGATAGAAAACAAACTTCTAGTAACTCAATCATAAAAACACATCAAAATTAACAATAAAACAACTCAAAATATTCAGATAGGGCCCATAGCAGACCCCACCCCACACTTACAATTTAAGTGTTATCCCAGGTGCATCAATCACAAGTATAAACAAAAAATAGGGTGTGTTCCACTTCATCATCATTGTAATACCTCGTATTCAAGAAAGGGAATAGGGAGGATCAAGTGGGCAACTCACAAGCCCAAAGGTAGACCATGGAGCTCCTCACAGAACCCAAACGGGCTGTGAAGAGGACTACGGTCCATTGCAGGGCTAGTGAAAGTGCCCTAGACCTTCCTCGCAAGTCTCCTTCCATGAAGCCTTATATAAGTGATTTTAACCCTTTAATAACCCATTAAAATTATTCTCTACTCATTTGAAAAAAAGAAGACAAGTCTTCCTCTCCAAAATATTTTTCTCTCTAGAAATCTTGAAGAAGACGGGTTCAACCTGGGGTTTCAAGTCAAGACTCCTAATCCTCCATTAAAGGAAAGCTCTTGGCATTGAGGTATGATAGTTTTCATACATGGAGCTCTTCCCTCCATGGAGTTTCCAACTTCTACAATTTACAAAGATAGAATTCTCCTAATGTAGTTTAGGGTTTTCATCCATGTCAGTGGTTCTTATAAATATTGATTTATTTGATTGTTTTATGATCTATCAAGCATGAATTGATATAATTACATGATTTTATAATGAATTCCTATGAACCCATGTTTTCTAGATATGGATGATTAAAAGTGTGTTTTGAACTATGAAAGGTGAATTATGGAATTATACATGTTCTTATGAAGTTGATGTAAATGTTGTAATGATGCTTTTAGAGTAAAGTGTCAATGATGTCGTTGTTGAGGGGATTTCTCATGTACACATGAAAGCATGATAGTTAAAGGATTTTGTCACATATAAAGGGTTCTTAAAGTTGAAAGGCTTTCTCACCTAAAATGAACCAAACTTAAGGGACCTATTCTAATGTTTAGGCAAGAGGCGATCACCCATGCTCTCTATTGAAAGACAAGAGGCGAATACCCATGTCACATAATATAAGGACAAGAGGCTATTACCCATGTTCCTTTAAAAGATAAGATGAACATGATTAAGGCTACTTCCCACAAGCAACTCATGATGAACTAAGGTTAATTCAAGGAATATCATGTGTTTAAAATGATGTCTAGTTGCATTGACCATGTTTTATGACTCGTGTCTTCTAACCCTTTTATGTCATGTTTTACCTTTGTCATTGCCTACCATGGAATATATCTCTTTTAAGAATGTTTTTAAATGTTTTATGCATGGCTATCATACTTGGTACATGTTTGTACGAACGCATACTCTTGCCTACATTTCCTAAAATGTAGGGTTCGACCTTACAGATTCGCACTTTCGTGGCTAGGGATCTTGTATAGAAGCTTGAAGATTGGTGAGTCCTCATAACCCAAGAACCGAGTTTGAATTCCTTTATATCTTTACTTTCAATTTTTGAACTTAATATGCGGGCTGCACCCCGATAAACTCTTATGAACTAGATGTCTTTGAGACGATGTTTAGATTTTCCCTTTTCTATATAAACTCTTATATGTTGAAACTGTCTTTTAAAACTCCTTATTTTATTTCTTGTATGATGAAAGCTAAGTGGCTTGTATGGTCCTCTCGGGGTCTTATATGCCATGTTACGCCTATGGACTAGTTTGGGTCATGACAAACTTGTTAATCAGAACACAAGGTTTAGAAAGTTCCTAGGAAGTCTCACAAATCACGTCGAGTAGAGTCTTGTTCATAAGTGTGAAGTGCGCCACACTTATGAATGAGAGGCTATAAGATTTTTAGGAAACTCCACTTTTTTCATTAATCTAAAGTCATGCGATAGTGTTTAACTCTATAAGCTATCTCTCCTAATACTTATCTGATGCTCTACAGGATATGGCCACTCGAAGGGCATATGCTAGACGGAATGCGGGAGAGAATGGGAATAAAGAGGCTCCTTATCAAGCTCCTCAACTTTCGGTCGATCCTTTGGCCGAATAAGTGACTAATGCTGAGTTTAGGGCTTTTTTTCAAGTTTTGTCTCAAGACATGACGGCCCAAGCCAATAGGGAGGGTGTGGCTCCCGTGAACCCAAATGTTGGTACGGGGGCATCTAGAGTAAAGGACTTCACTATAATGAATCCTCCAGAGTTTTGTAGATCTAAGGTTGAGGCTGATCCTCAAGAGTTCATTGATGAGGTTTACACTGTGTTGAAGATAATGGGAGGGCCGCCGGTGGAAAAGGCAAAGTTGGCCGCTTATAAACTTAAGGGTGTTCCTCAATTATGGTTCAAACAATAGAAAGAAATGAGAACGGATGATGCAGGTCCTATTGATTTTGAAAAGTTTAAAGTTCCTTTTCTTCATAGATTCTTTCCCCTTGATCTGAGGGAGGCAAAGATTCTTGAATTCATCAACCTTCATTAAGGAAATATGAGTGTGAAGGAATATGTTTTGAAGTTCACACAACTATCTCGATATGCCCCTACTATGATTGCCGATCCTAGGGCAAGGATGAGTAAGTTAGTTTAGGGTGTTTCTGAGATGTTGGTTAATGAATGACATACCACTATGCTTGTCAATGATATGGACATTTCTCGTCTCATGGTTAAGTTAGTTTAGGGTGTTTTCGAGATGATGGTTAAGGAATGCCATACCGCTATGCTTGTCAATGATATGGGCATTTCTCGTCTAATGGTTCATGCTCAACGAATCGAAGAGGAGAAACTTATGCAGAAGTCTAGGAAGGCAAAAAGGGCTATAAGCGGTGATGGTAACTTCTCACATTCAAAGTCTGATGGGAATAGTCGTTCTAAGTTTCGATAAAGGTTTTCCGGTCAAGGTTCCTCCAATGCTCCTTCTAAGTTCAACAAAGATAGGGTGTCTAACCCTAAGCCTAAAGGAGGAAATGGTAGTGGGTCTTCATTGCTTACTTGTGCTAAGTGTGGAAAGAAACATGAGGGTAAATGTCTAGTCAGGTCTAACACTTGCTTTGGTTGTGGCAAGATGGATCACAAGATTAGAGATTGTCCCTTCATTGCTAAGAATGAGGGAAATAACTAACGAAGGGCTCAACCTAATCCTTCATCCAATCCTAGTGGAAGTCAGAAGCAAAACAGATTTTATGCACTTCACACTTGTGGTGAACAAGGGGGTTCTCCTGATGTGGTCACCGGTATGTTGAAAGTCTTCCAACTTGATATTTATGCTTTACATGACCCCGGTGCTACCTTGTGTTTTATGACACCATATGTGGAAATGAGGTTTGATATTCTTTCAGATGTGTTATTAGATCCTTTTTTTGTCTCTACTCATGTTGGTGATTCTGTTGTGGATAAGAGGGTCTATAGAAAGTTTCCCGTCTCCTTGTCCCATAGAGTCACTAATGTTGATCTCGTAGAGCTTCATATGCTAGATTTTGTTGTTATCCTTTGAATAGATTGGTTGCATGTATGTTACGCCTTTATTGATTGTAGATCCCATGTAGTCAAGTTTAAGTTTCCAAATGAACCTATCCTAGAGTAAAAAAAGGGAAATTATATGCCTAAAGGTCAATTTATCTCTTGTCTTAAAGCTAGAAAGATGTTTTCTAAAGGTTGGATTTACCATTTAGCTAAGGTGAGGGATATAGATTCTAATACCCCTACTTTTGAGTCGGTTCCCATTTTTAATGAGTTTCCGGAAGTATTTCCTAATAATTTACCCGATATTCCTCCCGAAAGGAAAATAGACTTCGCTATTGACCTTCTCCTAGAAACACAACCTATTTCTATTCCTCGTTATCGTATGGCTCCGGCCGAACATAAAGAATTAAAGGAGAAACTAAAAGATCTGTTGGATAAGGGTTTCATCAGAGCAAGTATCTCTCCATGGGGTGTTCCAGTTTTTTTCGTTAGAAAGAAAGATGGTTCGCTCTGTATGTGTATTTGAATACCGGAATTTGAACAAGGCAACCATTAAGAATAAGTACCCTATTCCTAGGATAGATGATTTGTTTGACCAACTTCAAGGAGCAAGCTACTTCTCTAAGATTGACCTCTGGTCGGGTTATCACCAATTGAGGGTGAAGAAAGATAACATTTTGAAGATAGATTTTTGAACTCAGTATGGTCATTATGATTTTTTGGTAATGTCGTTTGGTTTGCCCAATGCCGTGTTGATCGATGATATATTGATATATTCAAAAAGTGAGGATGAACATATCGATCATTTGAGGATCATATTGCAAATTATCAAGGACCAACAACTCTTTGCAAAGTTTAGCAAATGTGAATTTTGGTTAAGGTCCATGGCGTTTCTTGGTCATATTGTTTCAAGTAAGGTTATTGAGGTTGATCCTAAAAAGACCGATGCGATCAAGAGTTGGTCTAGACCTCTAACCCCTTCGGATATTAGAAGTTTGTTGGGTCTAGTCAGTTACTATAGAAGGTCTTCTATTGCTTATCCATTGACGACATTGACTCAAAAGAAGGTTAAGTTCTTATGGTCTGAAGCGTGTGAGAAGAATTTCCAAGAATTGAAATATAGACTTGTTTCTGCTCTAGTGTTGACATAACCAGAAGGGACATATAGTTTTGTGGTTTATTGTGATGCCTCAAGAATTGGGCTAAGATGTGTCCTTATGCAAAATGGGAAGGTTATTGCATATGCTTCAAGCAAATTTAAGATACATGAGAAGGATTATCTAACCCATGACCTTGAACTAACGGTGGTCATTTTTTCCTTAAGGATTTCGAGGCATTATTTGTACGGTGCCCATGTGGATGTCTTTACCGACCACAAGAATTTGCAGTATGTGTTTAACTAGAATGATTTGGGCCAAAGGCGATGGCTTTAATTATTGAAAGATTATTACATAAGTGTTCTCTATCACCCCGATAATGCAAATGTTTGGCGAATGCTTTTAGTTGATTAACGATGGGTAGTGTTGCTCACACTGAAGATGATAAGAAAGAGTTAGTTCGAGATATTCATAGATTGGCCCGATTGGGTGTTCGGTTAGTTGACTCAACCAAGGGTGGTGTTGTGGTTCACAATAGTTTAGAACCGTCTTTTGTTTTTGATGTGAAGGCCAAGCAAGGTCTTGATCCAACTTTAATTAAATTAAAGGAAGTTGTACTAAAAAGTCCGTAGAGGCTTTCTCCCAAGGGGGAGATGTTATACTTTGATATCAAGGTCGCTTGTCTATTCCTAATGTAGATGACTTGAGAGAACAGATCTTGTCAGAAGCCCATGGGTCTCGATATGTCATCCACCCAGGAGCCACCAAGATGTACCGTGACTTGCGGGAGATCTATTGGTGGAATGGGATAAAGAAAAATATTGCGAAATTAGTGGCTAAGTGCCCCGATTGTCAACAAGTGAAAGTTGAGCATCAAAATCTAGGAGGTTTATCCCAGGATATTAGCATTCCTACTTGGGAGTGGGAAGCTTTGAACATTGACTTCATTGTTGGGTTGCCTCGCACCCGGCTACAACGTGACTGAATTTGGGTTATTGTTGATCGGATGATAAAATCGGCTCATTTCATTCCCATCAAGGTTTCTTATTCAGCGGTGGACTATGCCAAGTTGTATTTGAAGGAAATCGTGAGGTTTCATGGAGTGCCCTTATATATTATCTTCGATCGTGGTACCCAATTCACTTCTCCATTTTGGAATTCTTTCCAAAAGGATCTTGGTACTTGTTGGATGCCTAGTACGACCTTTCATCCACACACTGATAGGCAAGCGAAGCGTACTATCCAAACTTTGGGAGATATTTTGAGAGCATGTGTAATTGACTTCAGGGGTAATTGGAATGATCACTTGCCTTTGATTGAGTTTGCATATAATAATAACTATCACTCATGTATTGGTATGGCTCCATTTGAGGTTCTCTTTGTTAGGTAATGTAGAACTCCTATAGGTTGGTTTGAAGTGTGTGAAGTTGCTTTGATAGGTCCCGAGTTGGTACATAAGGCTATGGAGAAAATTTGACTTATTAGAGAAAGGTTGAAAATGGCTCAATGTCGAAAAAAGTCTTATGCTGATGTTAGAAGAAGAGAAGTTGAGTTTGATGTTAATGATTTGGTCTATTTGAAAATTTCACCAATGAATGGTGTAGTGAGATTCGAGAAGAAAGGGAAGATTAGTCCTTGTTATATGGGCCCATATAAGATTTTGAAGAGAATAGGCAAGGTTGCTTATAGACTTGCATTACCTAATGAATTGGCACTAGTGCATCCGATTTTCCATGTTTCGTTGTTGAAAAAATGTGTTGTAGATCCAACATCTATAGTCCCCTTAGAAGGGTTGGAAGTTAAGGAGAAATTTTTTTATGATGAAATTCCAGTTGAGATTTTAGACCGGCAAGTTAAGAAGTTGAGAAACAAAGAAGTTGCTTATGTGAATGTTCTTTGGAGGAATAAGTTAGTCAAGGGTGCTACTTGGGAGGCCGAGACCGATATGATGTCCCGTTATCCTCATCTTTTTCCCTCTATCCTTGCTCAAGCTTGAGGTATTTAGGTCATCATGGTTTACTCATTAGGTAACATGTATCCGAGATATTCCCATGATTTCCTCATCCATACATGTTCTTGAAAAGCTTAAATTTTGAGGAAATGAGTTAGGTTGATTGATTTCTACATGTTTATGTGCATTTGAGTATGAGTTGTAAATAGACTTCATGATGCGATGCTTTGAACATGCTTTAGCTTGGAGTTGATGTTTCCTCCTCAGATATGTGTGAGTATGTGATGTCATGCATCACTGGGATGATAGGATAGAGTTCTTGTCTACATCTAATGTTTTTAATCTCATTCGAGGACAAATGTTCCCAATGGGATATAACATAACATCTCGAATTCAAGAAAGAGACAAGGGAGGTTCAAGTGGACAACTCACAAGCCCAAAATGTGGACCATGGAACTTCTCACAGAGCCCAGACGAGCTGTGAAGAGGACCAAGATCCGTTGGAGGGCTCGTGAAGGTGCCCTAGATATGCCTCGTAGGTCTCCCTCCCACGAAGGTAGTGCACGGCCCGTTGTGAGCTTCACTCCCTGTAGTGGTACTCGTTAAACCTTTCTAGAAGCTGTGCATAAGGGCTCCCTTCCCAGGGGACCTTTTGACGGCCCGTGGTAAGCCTCACAAGGTGTGAAGGCAGTCGTGAAGGATGGCTACTCTTCAAGGGCCACTGACCAAGGACCACGGTAGCCATAACGGGCTGTGGTCCCTCACATAAGTCTCGTCAGCTGTTAAATGGGGTTTTTGGGTCTTTTCCTATTTGTTTTAAAGAAATACTCCATCATTTTCCCCTTAACCCAAAGCCCTATATAAGTGATTTTAACCCTAAAATAACCCATTCGATTCATTCTCTACTCATTTACCAAAATGAAGACAAGTCTTCCTCTCCAAATTATTTCTCTTTCTAGAAAGTTTGAAGATAAAGGGTTAAACCTAGGGTTTCAAATCAAGACTCCTAATCCTCAATATAAGGCAAGCTCTTGGCATTGATGTATGATAATTTTTATCCATGGAGCCCTTTCCTCCATGTAGTTCCCAAATTCTGCAATTTACAAAGATAGAATTCCCCCAATTTAGTTAGGGTTTTCTTCCATGTCAAGGTTCTTTTAAGTATTTATTTATTTGATTGTTTTATGATCTATCAAGCATGAATTTATATAATTACATGATTTTATTATGGATTCACATGAACCCATGTCCAACCTATTTTTTCTATTTATTGATGATCGAAAGTGGGTTTTGAACTATGAAAGATGAATTATGGAATTCTGCATGTTCTTATGAAGTTGATATAAATGTTGTAAGGATGCTTTGAGAGTGAAGTATCAATGGTATGTTTGTTGTTGTTTTGTTTAGGGATTTCTCATGTACACATGAAAGCATGATTGTGAAAGGATTTTCTCCAATATAAAGGGTTCTTAAGGTTGATAGGCTTTCTCACCTAAAATGAACCAAACTTAAGAGTGCTATTCTAATTTTCAGGCAACAGACGATTACCCATGCTCTCTATTAAAAGACAAGAGGCTATTACCCATGTCACATGATATAAGGACAAGAGGTGATTACCCATGTTCCTTTAAAAGATAAGATGAACATGATTAAGGCTACTTCCCAAAAGAAAGTCATGATGAACTAAGGTTACTTCAAGGAATATCTCACATGTGTTTAATATGATGTCTAGTTGCATTGACCATATTTTATGACTCATGTCTTCTAACCCTTTTATGTCATGTTTTGGCTTGGTAATTGCATACCATGGAATATATATCTTGTAAGCATGTTTTCAAATGTTTTATGCATGTCTATCATACTTGGTACATGTTTGTACTAACGCATACTCTTTCCTACATTTTCCAAAATGTAAGGTCCAACCATACAGATTCGCACTTTCGTAGCTAGGGATCTTGTATAGAAGCTTGAAGATTGGTGAGTCCTCATCACCCGAGGACTGAGCATCATTTCCTTTATGTCTTTACTTTTATTTTTTGAACTTGTTTTACGGGTTGCACCCCGATAAATTCTTATGTACTAGTTTGCTTTGAGACGATGTTTAGATTTCTGTTTTTATCTATCAAACACTTATATGTTGGAACTGTCTTTTATATCTCCTTATTTTATTTCCTATATGATGAAAGCTAAGTGGCTTTTATGGGGACTCTTGGGGTCTTATACACCATGTTACGCCTAGGGACTACTTTTAGTCTTGACAATCATCAGTCTCCGCATCAGAATCCGTCCATCGATGTTCATTATCGGTCGATATGTCATTCTCTGTGGGCTCATAGGACTTTGTGCCCAATTTTAGGAGAGGCTTGGCATGGTTATTGAGAGGATACTTGCACTCAACCTTGTACAACTACTCCCGTGTGGAAGCTCTGCACTCATTTGCGGTGTCACAACATCTCTAATCCATACATGTGAGCGGTAATAGGCTCATCCAGCCGATGTCTTCTAGCTGTGGTGAGAGCTAGCCCATGGAACGATTCAAGTCACTTTTTCCCAGTCAGATCTACTATAATTATGACTAATAAGGCCATGTAGTCAAGATCTTCTTTAGCAATTTTTGGTGCTCTACAAATTTGGGAGATCAACCCCTCGAAAATATATCTTCTCCCTAGTAGACCCTTGCCTTTCTCATCACCAATTAAATAAAAGCCCCAACATTTACTTTGGTCATTTTCATTAGGGCATAGACCAAGAAGACTTAGATTCAGGGTACATCATTGTAGTATTACTCAGGTATTAAACAATAAATTACAATATTTATCCACACACGGGATTCCTGGTTTATCAAAGCATATGGGAATGTATGGTGGTAACATTGTGACCGTGATGGGTTAATGTAGCACTGGACTTCATCCCACTCAAAGTGTTGTAAGTATTAGGATACGGTGGTTGAATATTTAGTTCCCTCAGCCAAAAAGAACATACATCTTCAGTTCTTAAATGGTTATTCAGCAGTATAAGGTCCAGGGTGATATTTTTTTCTCATACCTTGATGATATTGTGTTCACGCGTCAGGTTCAAAATTTACATAGAACTCCCGCACCAGATAGAAGTTGCACTCAGTTGTTTCATCTAAGATAAACTCCATGTAGAGATCTTGAATATAGTGCATAATCTGAGGAAAGTCCCTTGCTAGACTCTCGTTATCGATGCATAGGTCGGTGAAGTACTTTGCCCAGTCAGTTACTTATCCCAATTCTTCTCATCCTTACTAACCGCTTTGAGTTCAAAATGACGAGTGTCCCTCATGGGACTGTGAGTTTGAGGAACATTTAGTCTGATCTAAACCCTCTTTCCATTACTGGAGGAAGCCATTTCCTTTTGTTTTCGCTAATTTCAAGACATAATTACATCTCAAAACAATTTACTACAATTTAGTCAACCCACACGATTTAATAACAATGCTCATAAGGTTAGGGTTATCCATCCCACACTTAAACGCTTGTTATTACATGCACGAATGGTACTCAGACTTCTCCTAATAACGTTCATACTTTACATATACAGCCTATGCGATTATTTTTCATAACAATTCAATGGGGTGCCGATTCAAAGTTTGCTTTACTCATGCACAAATATTGATTCTACTAAATAATTCAAAACAACAGGGTTTTTCAATATACCATGCCCAAGAAAATTTATCACCGTAATCACCCCCATTAAAAAGTCCATGTAATTCACTTCTAATGTGCTCTAGTGTTTTACTCAAGGCTTCACACAAGACTTCACAAAACAACAGAAATAACATGAATTCTTAAGAGAAGCACTCACACAATTCCCAAACACTCTATAATACACAATTTTACATTCATGTATACCATTTATTAGTTTCAAGAAATTAATATATTTCTTCAAGAGCTAATTTCAACAATTCACAAGTAATTTCATGATGCGATTAGAAATTCCTAAGACCCACATGTATTTTACCCCTAAATTCATCTAAGAGTAAAACAAAACTCATTAGAATAATACCTTAATCACAAAGGTAGAGGAAACAAGAAATATTAGTCGGCAAAAACAATTATGCAACATCGATTGAAAGAAAGAATTTTGCAAGGGTTTGGGGAAAGGGGGAGTGGATGATTTAGAACAGGAATGAAGAAATTAGGGTTGAAATTGGGGGTTAAAAAGGAGTTGGGTCGGTATCTTTAAAAGAAAATGGGAAACCCTGTTATTTTAATTTGCATGGAAAATTCAGGAACACAACGTTTACCTCTTTGGCTAGACGGAAAACAAAAATCTTGATAAGAAAAATTTAGGCACCCAGGTCCGCGATGCAAAGTAGTCGCGGATCCCTCTTGTGATAGTGTACATAACTTGTGATGGGGTACTTACCTTCTGTAGTCCATTTAAACATATTGAACACACCATTTATCTTGCAAGACAGGCATAATAGAAATTGTTAGAAAAGAAGGGTTGCCTCCCATCCAACGCCTTAGTTTTGGTCGTTGCTTGACACATCTTTTTATGTTTTTTCTTTTTTGTTTTTTTTATGTAGTGACTAACTATTACAACCAAAAACAAAAGTTGAGACTATTTTATAGGGAAAAAATATCCTATCTATTACAAGAAGTATTGTGTTGCCTTCGTGTAGCGCATGGTTAACATATGGATGATAATGAAGCGGGGTGTATGCGAAGTGGGGCAGAGAGGGATTAAGGTTATGTAGGTCGGGCGGTTTTAAGGTTGTGCAGGGTTAGGTGGATGCCGGGCAGGTTGAAGTATTTTTTATAACTAATGTTGTGCAGGGGCTGTAGGTCTATGCAGTTTTATTGTGGGTTTACACTTCATTTAATTTTTAACATGTTATAAGAGTAATTGAGCACCCTTCAAGAGTAAGATTACAAAAAACGCATGAAAAATTTATTATTTATTATTCAAACTAATGTTAATTGAAAGTTTCTTTAAAGTTACTGAAATATATAAGATAGTAAATGAAAATGGTTCAACAAAAACAAATAGAGTTCCTTACACGCTTCTCAATTGATCTCTAAAAAAATAATAAATTCATTACCTATTAAATTAATACAACTAAATGAGAAAACAAATTTATTTTCATAAAATTTATTGTAAGTATCAAACATAAATAAAAAAATAAAAATATTGAAAAATTTATGCGAGGCGGGTTTATGCGAAGCGGGTCTATGGGGGTTGGGGTAGAACGGGTTGAAATGAAAAAAATTGTTATGTGGGGCAGAGCGGGGCGAGTTAAAATTTTTTGTGGGTTAACCTCAAACCGCCCCACATCGCGTCGTTGCCATCTCTTGTTTAACGTCGCAGCTCGACCCATCTCATAGATCACGTATCATCAAGTGCGAGCACTTCTTTGTCATGATCAACATCATTACCAAAGTAGTGCTTCACATATTGTCCATTCACAAGAAAGGTGGAGCTATTGTCTTTGTTCCACAATCTACACCCCCGTGTGGCGTCATCCTTACAACTTCAAATGACCTACTCCACTTGGACCTCAGCTTTCCAAGAAACATCTTTAACCTAGAGTTGCTCAATAGTACTTGTATTCTTGGCTCGAACATGAAATAGATAATATGTTTGTCATGCTATCGCTTCATTTTTCCTTATACAGCTTGGCGTTCTCATATGCATGGAGCCTAAACTCCTCAAGCTCATCCAACTGGCCAATTATTTTCTTACTAGCTAACTCTGGGTCAAGTATCAACTTCTTAATTGCCCAATATGTGCGCTTGATGCTCTAGCTCTGCCGAAAGATGAAAAGCCTTAAAAATACCAATTCATAACGAGAATTACCAATTGGCGTCTTATAATCTATTTTATATGCCAAAAAGCATCAACTAGCTTCATAACCCAATCTTTCCTTTGCACATTGACTAATTTATTAAAAATCTACTTCACTTCTCTATTAGACTCCTCCACTTGGCCACCCATTTGTGGGTGATATGTTGTAGCGACCTTGTGTCGTATCCCATACTTTGCCAACATATTTTCACCCAATGATTTACAAAGTTTGACCCTTCATCAATGATAATTTCCCTTGGAGTTCCAAAGCGAGCGAATACTTATTTCTTGATGAATTTGATGACCACCGTTGAGTCATTAGTAGGAAGGGATACAACCTCAACCTACTTAGAAACGTAATCCATAACAACAACAATATATTAGCGTCGGTCCCTGAGCCTACTCCCTAGACGCGAAATTATAGTGCTCTAATATAATCTTCAAACCCAATTAAAAGAGACAGTGGTCATCATTAATAAGAAATACCCAACTAAGAGTCGTGGTCGATCGCACAGAAAGTGGTATATCGTAGAAAAATTTATCAAGAATTGGATTGTATAATCATTCATTTGTAGTATTAAAAACAATTGGGTGGATGATTCCACCACTTTAATAAAAGGATTTGGGTATCTTTCACGACCCAAAGTATACCCTAGATGTGACATGGTGTATAAGACCCCGAGAGGCCCCATACAATCCACTTAGCATTCAACATAAAAGATCATGGAGTTTAAAAGATTTAAAAGACGGCTCCAACATATAAAAGATTTATAGAGAAAAGCGGAAGTCTAAACATCGTCTCAAAGTCATCAAGTACATAAGAGTTTATCGGGGTGTAGCCCGTACATCAAATTCCAAAATAGGAATTAAAGACAAAAGGGAAACCAAATCTCGGTCCTCAGACTATGAGGACTCACCAATCTTCAATCTTCTAAATGAGATCCCTAGCCACGTAAGTGCAAATCTATAAGGTCGGTCCCTACATTTGGGGAAATGTAGGCAAGAATATGCGTTAGTATAAAAATGCACTAAGTATGATAGCCATGCCTAAAAATATGAAATCATGTTAAAATGGACATTTTCATGATATGCAAAGACCAAGTTAAAACATAAGATAAGAGGGTTAGAAAACATAAAACGAAATCATGTTCAATACAAGTAAAACCATCTTGAACACATGTGAGATACTTCTTGGAGTAACCTTTGTTCATTATTGTGGGAATGATCCTTAATCGACATAAAGACCATGTGAGCTATAACATGATCCTCAGTGTCTTGTCCTACTTGCCAAGGTAGAACCATGAATCTGAGCTAAAGTGGATCCACTAGCTAATGTCTATCTAGACCATCATACTATGGGGGCATATAGGTAAGGGATAAGGAGATTGCTACTAGAAACCAAACCTTAACTCGGGAGAGCTTCCATCTCAATATCTTCTCGGTGCTAAGCATAATTCCCACGGAGTAGTTATTAATCTTAATTTTTCTTCTCCTTAAAAGACATGGGTAGTCGCCACTTTTCTTATCATAGGATAGCTCCTTAGACCATGTGTGAAAAAACCTTTCACCGTTCATGATCGTTCATAATAGCTTTTAAGGCCCATAGTCATTCACTTCATACTAGGGATGCCTCAAATAATAATGGAAATAGTATTGAAATTGTGGCCTATAATCATTGATGCCATATCTGGATACCATACGAATTAAGACCAAATTTAGGAAAATAGCCCGAAAAGCATTGAGGGAAAATCTAGATGTTATTCATGTCATGTGGCCAAACTTCATAGAACATATAGACAATCTCATCTATAAGCTTTCTTGAGTCATAAACATACTTTCATGAACATATATTCTTTTCAATAATTCATAAGCTTCATCATAGTTTCAAAGTCAATGCATTTTCAAATTCATTTACATCAGTTTCATAAAGAGAAGACATGCATATTTTCATAAATTCATCTTTTATAGTTCAAGGCCCGCATTATATTAACATAGCTTAGAAAACATGGGTTATGCATGGGTTCATGGGAAATCAACTTAAAAACATGCAATTACTTCAATTCATGCATAAAAGATCATAAATCAATCAAATAAATCAACATTGAAAGGAACCCATGACAATTAAAGAAAACCCTAACTCAATTGGGGAATTCTAACTTCGTAAATTGGAGAATTTGGGAACTCCACGGAGGAAAGGGCTCCATGGATGAAAACTATCATACCTTGATTCCAAAATCTTGGAAGCAATGAAGGATTAGGAGGCTTAATCTTGAAACCCTATCTTTCTTTTTCAATTTCTAGAGAGAGAAATATTTGAGAAAAGGAACTTGATCTTCTTTTGAGAATTTGAGAGAATGAATTGGGTTTGGGTAATTTGGGGGTTTAAAATCATTATATAGGACTTTGGGTAGAAGAAAAAATGACATAGTATTGAGTTAAAACAATTGGGGACAAGACCCAAAAGTCCCTATCGGAAAACTGCCCAATTGGCATCATCGAGGCTAAAATGGGTCGTCATGACCACCACGGCCCGTCAAATAGGTTGTGAAGAAATCCTACCTCACAAGGCTTTGCTATTATGGGAATAAATTTTACTCCAAGCTTGAAATTAGGCAAATTCGGTGGCATTGGAAAGAGGACCGAGAGATCTCCAATTTGATAGGTCATGGACCACGTAATTCTTTTTGTGCTAAAAGATATGATCGTTTGAAATTGACCCTAAACTCTAAGTCTAATGAAAACCCTTCACAGACGACTTCACGGTCTATGTGGGGCTTTAGGGGCCATTGTGATGCTCGTGGCCCTTGATATGTAGCTAGGGGAGAACCTTTACTGACTTGACGACCACTTATACGGTCCATGATGCTCACCACGGGTCGTCTAAGGGTCCGTGGGAGGGGAACCTTTTTTGGCAAGTTCTGGAACGAGTTCACGAGAACCAAAATGGGTTGTGGTTCCCTTCACGGCCCGTCTAGGGATCTGTGGAGGGTCCCATGGTCCAGTTTTGGGCTTGTGTTTGCCTACTTGACCCCTTTCTAGCCTTTCCCGAATTCGAGGTGTTACCATTTCACTAGTCATAATTAAACTAAAATTTCAAAAAATTCAAGAAGTAACAAGCAATCTAGGGGTGCGGGGATTGGAAATCAATGTCGCATAGGAGTAATTTTGTTTCTCTATAGTGACATGAATAGGCTGGGTCATCTTCAACGACACTAATCTTCTTTCGATCTCATAGCATCTTCGCATAGAATATCCTTTTGGTCTCATCTATATGCTATACTAAGCAACCCAATACCTTACTATATTCTCTCTTTCAATGCAGAAATAGGGCAGATAAATTCGACCCATAACCTCTATTTACAAACACGTTATAGACATCAAACTTAAATTTCTAGTAACGGACTAATTACCCACTCCAATCAATCTCTTTCGAGCATCGACCGAACATCGAAAGTAGGAATTTAATTTGCAACCTTAACTCATAAATTAACCCCATGCTAATTAGCCCAAATTCATGTATGAACAATATCGAAACAAATCATAACATAATACTCACTTCATTAAATGAACACCCAACCATAATTGCACCCCTAGATCTTGGGGTTTTAGCCACCCATCAAAAAAAGTAAGGAAAGTATACCTTTCATGAAAGCAGTCATTGGTAATATGAAATGAAGAAATTACAAGCAAACCCATTTTGTATTCAACTTCAATTTATCAATTAAAAGAACAATGTTGAAAACACCCAAAAAAATTAGAAAGTGTTCTTCACAAGGAAAAGTGTTTCTCTTTCTAAAGTATTCAGAACTTTCTCTCAATCTTCCCACTTTTCCTCACTTACCCAAACTTCCTTTTTCTCTCTCCTTTGGGCTATTTATATTATTCTAAGAAATTTCCGAAATCACAATACGATACTCATTAGGCGACATTAATTGGGTTCACCGATCACAATGTGTGGATCATCGATTGCTCTCCAACTGGTCTTTTCTTTTTCTAGGCTTCATGTGTTTCAACCTCAATCAGTGAGCTCAGTTGAGTCTACCTTTAACATTTGAAGTATCATAAAGTACCACCTTAGTTTGCCTTTTAAGCCTTCAATTTTTCTCTTTGCATTGCCGCCTTCGACAATGGTCAATATGTTCGCTTTTCTCATTCAGCGAGTCACCTTTCCATTTGGAGTTCACCAACCTGCCTTGATTAATTCAAGTGTTGTGCACTATAAATTTGGGTGAGGTCATACTTATTGGTCAAACCTCCCTTCTTGCTAGGTGTTCAACAATGTGGAGTTTACACTTGTCTTCATATTTTTGGCCATTCTTTCAACAATCTATCATTGCCTTGTTCTTTAGCCTTATAGCTGCAAATAATCAAAATATCATTAGAATAGGACATAATTAGGCATTGAGGACACTAATTATTGAGCTAAATATGCCTCAAATGAGTGAAAATATACCACTCATCACGACACGATGCTTAGAGCCACAAGTGACCCCAAGCTAACCTCATGGAATTCCATAACACTAAGATTAGCAAAATTAATAGAAAATTGGGACAAATATGTGGATGTTAAAACTGAAATAACTAGATAGAATCCATAATACCAAAATAGGCGAAATATAAAAGACAACATAACAATACGGAATCTAAACCTATATTATCAAATAATATAGGTAGAAAGTATGTGGTCAGTACTTTGTTGCGTATGAGGAATATGTATACTAAATGTGAAATATAAACATACTAAATTTGTAAAACATGTTGATGCAATGACTAAGTAAAATAATATGAAACTAAGATATACTAATCTGAAATATATAGATACAAGGTCATGCAACGATAGAAATCAGTATTGTGGGATATACTAATAACTGACATAAGTCATGTGAACTACAACCTGGAGTTGAGTGTACTGCTCTCACACTGAAAAAAGAGAGTGTCCTATCCTTTCCATTGCAAGGGACCTAATAACTTATCTAAGATAGATCCACTAGCTAACGTCTATCAAGAGAAATGTTATGATGACACGCAATTCTGACACTTAAGGATTGCTATTAAACTTCCACATGCACTAGACTGAAACCTTCATCCCTGCAGCCCACTCGACACTAAGTATACTTCCAACAGAAACATATATAAATGTGGAAATAGTAAGAATCTATACTACTGAATCATACAGAAACTGATACATACTGAGTAGCTCCTAAATCATGATAACTGAAATAATACTAAGATACTCTATAGCTTATTGCATCATCTATATCATGATAATATAAAAATAACCTGGAAGATACTCTATCTAAAAGCATCTAATTCATGAAAATCTAACAATTTGAAATATGCATCTAAAATTGCATAATTTTGAGTCATGAAAATACATGTATTCCATAGTTCATGAAATTATCATTGAAAATAGGGAATTATATTTGAAATAATACAATTACTGAGTAAAACATGTATTTAAGGATTGATCATGAAGAAAACTCATTTGCATTAAATATCCATGAAGATCATAGAAAATTATAGCTTTTAGGAATCATAAATTTGAAATTTTAGGGTTTCTTTGGGAATTAATAGGTCAAGGAATACCCATATATGAAATTCCCATATATCTAGTATAGAAACATTGTCTTGATTCTTTGAATGGCGACTTCATGTTTGGAACCCTAGTTCTTGCTGGCAAGGAGACTTAAGAAAAAAGAAATCTAATTTGGGAAATTATGAGGGAGTAGGAATGTTATTGTCATTACGAAGAACTTAACCCCACTTAAAATAGGTCAAAATGATATAGTATAGGATTTGAAAGATTCAAAAAACACTAAAATAACCCTAGCTTAAAAATAGTGGGACCATTCATGAAAGCCTTCCACGGATCATACAACCTTCATGATCTGTGACCGTACTTGTGAACGAAAGGGGTTTTGAATTATGATGTCTGATTTGTACGAGAGCCTCTACAGGTTTTATAAGAAAGATGTTCATTGAAATCCGGCCCAACGTAGGGAGAACTTCCATCTTACCATATCCACTCGGTACTTACCCTCTATTCCCATAGAGTAGTTCATTTTCATTAACATTATTGTGCTTGAGAGGGCCATCAAAATTAGGTCTACCGACCCAAAGTACATTACACAAGAAAGGGCCACCACCATTAGGTCTACCGATTCATGGTACATTAAGGATAGCTCATTGACTTTCCAAGAAGGGCCACAAACATTAGGTTTATCGATACAAGGTTCATTATTTCGCATATGAAAGGGCCACCACCATTAGGTCTACTGATTCAAGGTTTATCATCACATTAGTTTCTAGACACATCATGAAGGGCCACCAACATTAGGTCTACCGGTTCAAGACATAGTCTAGAATACTTATCATTCATTTAGGAAAGGGCTACCAACATTAGGTTTACCGATTCGAAGTTCATCATTACATTCATTCATAGCCTCTTCATGAAATGGCTACCACCATTAGGTCTACCGATTCATGTTCATTAAGTCAAGATACATTCATTACACAAGAAGAGGATCCTAAGCCTACCAATTCAAGATACAACATTCAAGGTCACATTCATCAATACAAGAAAATGATGCCTTAAGCCTACCAATTCAAGATATATCAATCCACATTACTTTCATTTATACAAGAATAGGGTGCATAAGCCTACCCATTCAAGATATATCATTACATTATAGAAACCCTTCACATTCTATCATCATCATTCATGAGTGTTAATTGAGAATAGGCTTTCAATCATAACACAATTACATTCTAAATATGATCATAGTTCTTTCATTGAGATCATATAATCACATATGACTCCATAAGAAGCCCATGGAAACACATAAGGACACCATGGAAACACATAATCACACATGACTCCAAAACATGAAACAAGCTACAAGGAACTCTTGGTCTCAAGCTTGAATAGGAATAGAAGGAAAGAGATAAGGATATCAAAACTCTCAACAACCTTAATAATCAACATACTAACCCCCCACTTAGGAGTAAACCCAACTAACGCTAACATGAAAACAACATAGGAACCTCAACTTGCTCATGTTAGATCTAGACTTTTGGTACTTCATTCTGGTATATTTAGCTATTATGTGTACCTATTGGGCTTATGGGGGTTAATTAACGTTTCAAAGACACTTCATCCAGTTTTAAGTGTCGACGACCATTAATCAGTATATAATCCAACCAACTGAGGGGTCGATCCCACAGAGAGTAGCTTTCTTTGAATTCAAATACAAAAGTATGACAATGACCTTTGCAGCTAAGCAACACAACACTTACGAGTCTCATGGTCAAATTTCAAGATATTGTTACCAACTCACTTCAAATTATCAGCAAGAAACAATCAGATAACTAGAAAACACTTGGGGTATTGACTAACCAACTGCCAAATTCAACTTAATGGGTGTAAATCATCATCGACACTATTGAATAGTCACAGGTAGAATGGACTATAGGTAAAGTAATTTTCTCTCGAACAATCACCTTGTATCCGTTGAGTTCTCTCGAACCTCAACACTATTCATAAGATGACCATCCCATGTTCTTATCAAATCAACTCTTTCGAGCTAGATACAAAGGTTGCATCTTGGGTTTCAGTTTCTCAAGTTGAAAACGTCAAAACCCACTACTAAGGATGCCAAATTACTACATTGGTTCTGTACTTCTATCTCGAGAAAGCATAAAAACTCAAAAAAATAATACACTAAATATGCAATAATGACGTTAAACCACAGTAATAATTTAGACCCGCTTTAGATTCACACCAAAAATGAATAATCAATAACACCCATTTAGTAAAATACAACAATTGGTCACATGAGCAAACCCCCAAGGTTAGGGTTTTAGCCAAGCATAGTGAAAAGATGAAATTTAATACCTGCTATGTTTTCCATAACTGGGTAAATGAAATTCAAAAGATAAAATCGAATAAAATCTCCTCTATTACAAAATCCAAGTGAAAAACCTTGTCAAAATCAATAGAAATCCACAATGGTACTGCTTTTGCTCTCAATCTTTTGTTCCTCACGTTTCTGAATACCTTCTCTCTCTTGCAAAAATCAATTTATACAAGTCTGATGTGTAGATTTTTGGGACCAATAGGCGAGGTAAGTTGGGCTTCGCTGACCGTTCAACGACTAGCCAATTTTCCTTCGTCTCTCCTTCATTTTTCACATCTTCTTAGTCCAACCACTGTAAATTTAGGCGAGCAAGATCGGGATCACCGTTTGATTACGCGATGCGCGTTTTTTCCCTTAATCTCGCCCATCAGCACTCATCTGGATCTCCATCAGTACTTTTGGCGACCTGGTCATCCATTGCTGATACAATCAGCGGCACGTCGAGTGGTACTGTTGCTCGCCGAAGTTACTCCTAATCCAGCTTCAGCATTCTGTAACTTTAGGCGGTAGAGGGACAACTTGGCGAGTCGCCGAGTGACATCGGCGGTCATCAGGCTTGTTTTTCCCTTCTCTTTTTCCCTCGTGTTGCGTCTGTTGCCCATTTCTGTCTTAGCTTTGTTCCTCAATCCAAATATCTGAAAATATTGGCACAAAATAAGCATTTGAGAGAACTAAACTTGTACAAATAAAGCCCTAAAGGAGTCCAAATCTCGGACTCATCAGCACCCCAACTTAAACTTTTGTTTGTCCTCAAGTAAAACATAAGTTCAGCAGTTCAAAACGGATATTTCAAACAGTGCTACAAAAGAGTCAATCATGAATGCACATAACAAGATTAAACTTACTCATGCAAGGATCAATTGTGCACTCAAAGATTCAAGTTGTGACTCACCATTATCAAATATTCTCAAGTTCACAATACTTGCTTCAAATGCGAGTTCAAGCTTAACAAAGGTACTCAAATGCCCTCACACAAAGATGATTCCATATTCACACACAAATATTCAACAATTTATAGCTCCGGAATCATAAACAACTCTCACACTAAAAAAGATGAACACATGTATGATTTCACCCATAGGTTTGCCTTTATTTTTCAGCCAACATTTGTTTCAGCTCACTCAAGATCAAAAAGGTCATTTCGAGGATTGAAATGGGGCTGAGTGTAAAGGTATGATCATTTAGGCTCAGTGGTTGTTATACTCATGAAATGTGTTATGAACAACTTTTCTTCCTTTTCTTCAGCATTTTCATTCATGCTTAAATTTCACCCCATTATTCACTTCTCATGAACTACCGAACACCCCATTTCTTTTGCAATTTTCACAACTTTTTCATTCCTTTTCTTTTTCTTTGATCTCCTCATTTCTTTTCTTTTCTTTTTATTTTTTTATTAAGGGGTTCCATCTTTTTCTAGTCCATGGGTCAAAGGGGAATTTCTTTGCACTTCTTAATTTTCCTTCTCTTTTCACCACACCCCCAACTTAAGCTTTTGGCCTAAGTTGGCTATTCAAACACACCACACTTCATTAGGATTATGGGTGAATGGATAGAGAGAGGTTTCATTTGCTCAAGTTTCTTCCAAGAAAAGGAAAAGGCTCAAAAGGGGGTTCAAGCAAGGTTCACACACTCACAAGGTAGGTCGCAAAAGATGTATAATGTCAAATTGCTTCACTCTTCAAAATTGATGCCTAAGATCATTTCAAGAGCTTGCATCACTTAGTCAACTGAAACACCGGGGAAAATTCTAGGTGTCATCACACAAGGTTCATGGTAAGAGCTCATCACACAAGGCATTGACACCAATATCAAACAAGACTCAACACTTTCTCTAGAGTGCAATGTTCATCACAAGAGACTCAACTCGATAATTGGCTAGTCACCACGAGATACAAAAAGTTCACATATTGTCTATGCAACTTCTTCATTTGGCCTCATTATAGCCGTACATTCATTTTTATTCAATTAAGAGCATCATTCAAGTCATCGGTATTGATCATAACCGATACTCAAATTTACACAAGAATAACCACAATTAAACACACAAGGGAAGGGACTCGCCAAGCACACACCCCCGCTAAAAGCATTCAATATTGTTCCCAATATGAGTAGAGAATGGACACGACCACAAATAAAATAAGAATATAAATAAAAACTAACAATTAAGATAATGTTCTAGTATGTAAATATGCAGAGTAAGGTGACGGGGAATCTTCACTAAGCACCCAGTTGGCGAGAAAATGAAATAGTCACCAAATTCCTTGGCGGTGCGCCCAATGATCCAGATATCGCCCTAAGTTCCAGTGTGTGACACTCTCAGAAAGGGGTAAATCGGCAGGGATGAAGGAGGTCGTCGAACACATCAGCGCGTTGCATAATGGACTTGTAACATCGCCTAAGAAAATTGGCGATGCGACGAATGATGATGGCCTCCCGCTGAATGTTCCAGTATCTCATCTCCATTTTTGAACTCCATAAGGCGGACTATATAGTTCTCACTGAACCGATTTGGCGATCCGCCAATAGTATCTTCTGCTCGCACAATCTCTTGTATCTGCAGAATCAACACACATTATTTGAAATACTAACACTTGGGTTGCCTTCCAAGAAGCGCCTTATTTATCGTGGTGGCACGACGTGGAAATGCTCTCAAGCATCTTCCAGGTACACCACCTCAATCAGAGAAATTTCTTGGCACTCGCCAAAGTATAACTTCAAGCTTTGCCCATTGACCTTGAATGTAGGTCCTTCTTGACATTCTACTTTGATGGAACCATTTTTAACACTCGTGTCACTGTAAACGGCCCTGACCATTTGGACCTGAGCTTTCCCGAAAAGAGTCTAAGTCGAGAGTTATAAAGTAACACTCAGTCTCCCACTCTAAAGTCCCTATTAAGGATCTTAGAATCTTTCCATTTCTTCTTCTTTTCCTTGTAAATGGCTGAACTTTCGTAAGCCTTGAACCTAAATTCGTCCAACTCATTTAACTACTCGACTCTCTCTTTTAAAATCTTTATCCAGTCCAGATTTAGAGCTTTTAATACCCATAGTGCTTTGTGTTCCAATTCAACTGGAAGATGGCAAGATTTACCAAAAACTAGCTGATGTGGAGACATACCGATTGGTGTTTTGTATGCGGTGCGGTATGCCCATAGCGCGTCATCAAGCTTTTGAAACCAATCAGTCCTATTTGCATTCACTGTCTTGGCTAAGATGCTTTTGATCTCCCGGTTTGACACTTCAACTTGGCCGCTCGTTTGGGGATGATACGGAGTTGCCACTTTGTGTTTCACTCCATACTTACTCAATGTGGCTAAGAACCACTTGTTGCAAAAGTGGGATCCCCCATCACCAATAATAGCCTGAGAAGTACCAAATCTAGCAAAGATGTAGTGTTTTAGGAAATGAACAACACTTTTCCCCTCATTGTTTGGGAGTGCAACATCTTCCACCCATTTAGAAACATTGTCTTCAGCCACCAAGATATACTTATTACCAAACGAACTCACAAATGGACCCATGAAATCTATTCCCCAAACAACAAATAACGCAACTTCTAAAATGGGTGTAAGAGGCAACTCGTGTCTTTTGGACATTCCACCATGTTTCTGACATTGAGTGCACTTCTTAACAAACTCATGAGCATCGTTGTAGAGGGACGACCAGTAGTAGCAACTTTACTTTAGCAGTTGTAAGTACACCACCATGATGACCCCCAACCGGTGAAGCATGACAAGCATGGAGAATTTTGATGGCTTCTTCTTCCGGAACACATCTCCTAATGATATGTTCTGCACACTCTCTGAAAAAATATGGTTCATCCCAAAAGTACATCTTAACATTGAACAAGAACCTTTTTTGTTGGTAGAAGTTCAGTTCTTCCGACATTAATCCACACATATGTAATTAGTAAAATCAGCATACCAAGGAGATTATTGGAGAGTTACCACGAATACATGTTCATCGGGAAAGGGATCATTTATATCGATCTCCAGTTCGTCATTTTCTTTCCCTTCCAACCTTGATAAGTGGTCCACCACGTGATTTTCACAACGTCTCATATCTTTGACTTCAAAGTTGAATTCTTGCAGCAACAGTACCCACCTTATCAATCTTGGCTTAGCATCCTTCTTTGCCATCAGATAACGCAGTGCATCATGATCGATGTGAATCACCACTTTAGTGCCTAACAAGTATGCTCGGAACATCTCAAATGCAGATACTACTGCAAGTTATTCTTGATTAGCAACTGTATAGTTACGTTGAGGAGCGTTTAGGGTTTTTCTTGCGTAGTAAATAGGGTGAAATAGTTTGCTAGGTTTTTGCCCCAACACGACGCCTAGAGTTGTGCCACTTGCATCACACATCACTTCGAAGGATTCTGACTAATCAAGGCTAATGATGACCGGAGTGTAGATCAAATTTTGTTTCAAGCACTTGAAGGCCACCATGCATCATCAAAGTGAAATTTCACCTCCTTCTCCAATAGTTTGCAAAGAGGATCTGTAATTTTTGAGAAGTCTTTGATGAACCTCCGGTAAAAACCGGCATGTCCAAAGAAACTACGAATACCCTTCACCGAGATTGGTGGTGGTAACTTTTCAATCACTTCAATCTTTGCTTAATCAACCTCTAGCCCTCTTTGCAAAACTTTGTGACCAAGAACTATACCTTCCTTAACCATGACGTGACATTTTTCCCAATTTAGGACCAAATTTGTCTCCACACATCTTTGGAGAACTTGTCCTAAGTGTGCTAAGCATGCTTCAAAAGTGTCACCCACAACTGAGAAGTCATCCATGAAGACATTCATTGAATCCTCCACAATATCAGCGAAAATAGATAGCATGCAACGTTGAAATGTTGCCGGAGCATTAAACAATCCAAATGGCATTCGTTTGAAGGCAAAAGTTCCATATGCGTAGGTGAAGGCGGTTTTCTCTTGCTTTTCTGGAGCAATGGAAATTTGGTTATAACCGGAATACCCATCCGAGAAGCAATACCAACCTCTCTTTGAAAGTCGATTGAGCATGTGTTACATGAATGGCATGGGAAAGTCATACTTTTCGGTCCACGAGTTTAAATTTTGGTAATCCATGCATACTCGCCATCCGGTCACCGGTCTCATAGATTCAAGCTTCCCTTTTTCATTTGGGACTACCATGATGCCTCCCTTTTTCGGTACACATTGCACGAACTTACCCATTTGATGTCCGCAATAGGGTAGATCACACCCGCGTCCAACCACTTTATTATCTCCTTTTTCACCACATGTTACATCGGTGGGTTCAATCTACGCTGATGTTCAACACTCAGTTTACAATCACTATCAAGTTGATTTTTGTGAGTGCAAATGCCGGGAGGAATGCCCACTATGTCATCGATAGTCCAACCTATAGCTTTTACATGCCTTCTCAACACCTCAAGGAGCAATTTTACTTACCATTGAAGAAAGTCAGTCGCAATGATCACTGGTAAGGTGTTATTTGCTCCTAAGAAGGCATATCGGAGATAGGAGGGAAGTACTTTCAGCTCAATATTCGGTGGTTCTTCTGTTGATGGTTTTGCGGGAGGGCTTTCACGATTTTTTAGATCAATGTCCAACTTCAATGGAGTCTTTGAATATTCTTCTATGCCTAAAAGAACGGCTACTACCTCATCGTAGCCTTGAATTTCGAACACATCATAGTTAGCAAGCACGGCCTCATGCGGCTCACTCATACTCATCAAATGGCTTAGACTAGCCAATGTCTCATCAATAACATCAACAGTAGAAACCACATGAATATAACTCGGGTGTTTCATTGACTTACAAACATTAAAGGTTACTTCATCTTCAGTCACCCGGAACTTCAGCTCTCCACTCTCAGCATCCACTAATGCTTTCCCGGTTGCCAAGAATGGCCTTCCCAAAATAATTGGGATTTCAGCATCTATTTCACAATCAAGAATGACAAAATCAGCCGAAAAAATGAATCGGTCAACCTTTACCAAGATGTCATATAGTATCCCCACTGGATGTTTAATTGATCGGTTCACCATCAAGAATCTCATTGTTGTAGCTTTTGGTTCACCCAAACCGAGTTGTTTATAGATTGCATATGTCATTAGGTTTATACTTGCTCCCAAATCGCATAAGTCTTTGGCAAATTGGAGCACGCCTATGGTGCACGAGATGGTGAACCCTCCGAGATCTTTTTTTTTTTTTATCAGATCCTTAGTCATAATCGCACTACAACTGTGAGAGACTTCGATTGTCTCAAAATCCAAGCTCCTTTTCTTTGTGACTAACTTCTTCATAAACTTGGCATAACCCAGCATTTCCAACAATGCTTCCACTAGAGGGAGATTAATCGATAATGTCTTGAACACCGATAAAAGCATCTTGAACTTCTCATCCTCATTCTTCTTCTTGAGGCTTTGGGGAAATGGATGTGATATTTTAGGTAAAGGTAGCACAACTTTTGGGATTAGATTGTATTTCTCCACATCACTTTGTGGCTCCTTGGGATTGTCTTGATAGATGGGTATTACTTCTTTCTCTATACCTTTGTCTTCTTTATGTATGTGAGCTTTTTCATTTCCCGTCACATCACTTATTGCTTCATTTCCACTACGAGTAACCACAGCCAGCCCTCCATCATCACCTTCCCTCGTCATTTTTGGTTTCAGATGTGCTGAAAGTAAACTCAACTGACCTTCAAGTGTCTTGATTGCATCTGCGTGAGAGTTCACTTTATTGTTCAATGACAAAAAATAAGCTTTCATCCCTTTTAACAAATCATCAGATCCTTCAACTTTGTCAAGGATGCGTGACAGCAAATCATTTACCCGGGGACCACTTGCACTCCCTTTTGAGTTTGGGCTCTCACTCGATTGAGTGTGGTTCTCTTCGTGGTCATCCTTCCTTTTCCAGTAATCATTTTTCTCAGCCCATTCTTGATAGTATCGTCTTTGCTCTTCTTCCTTGTTATTGTTCCAACCTTGATTCCCACTTCACTATGAATAGCGTGGGTGGAAACCCTCCTCGTATCCCTTGGAGTTCCAATTTTGATTCTCCCCCGGCTTTGAATAACCAGAGGAAGAACCCTCCTCAACAATAAACACCCTACTTGTCCCCTTGAGCTTTCCAAATTCTCCATCATATGCTCTTGTAATAGCTCCATTTGGGTCAACATTTTATTGATGTTTTCATCCCTTTCTCTTTCCTTATCAAGTTGTTCTTGTGTCATTCTAAAGCAAAAAGGAGAGACTTGATCCTCTTGAGTGTACCAAGCTTGATTTATTTTCGTCATGTCATCAAGAAGAAATGACGCTACTTCAAATGATTGCAACATTATTCCCCCTCGTACCAATTGATCAGCCACTCCTTTATTAACCGAATCAAGACTTCGGTAAAAATATTGGAGTAGAAAATCGTTTGGTAGCCCATGAGTTGGTCATTTAAGTAAGAGTTTCTTAAAACTCACCCACGTTTCGTGGATGGTTCACCCTCCCATCGCTTGAAACATTGGATGTCATCTCTAAGTTTCATCATCCTTGATGGGGGAAAGAATCTTGCATTGAATGTTATAATCAGCTCATCCCATGATGTGATGGAATTGTTCGGCAATTCGGCCAACCACTTGTTAGCCTCCCCCATCAAAGATAGTGGAAATAACCTAAGCCGAATTGACTCTTGTGACACATTCTTGAATGAAAATGGGCTGCACACCTCTATAAAATTTCTTATATGCTCATGCGGGTCTTCGTGTTTTAGCCCTCCATAGAGTCCCCTCATTTGGAGGAGATGCAGAGTGGTGCTAGTGACCTCAAATATTGCATCCCATCAGTTTGTGGTAAGAAAATTTCACCCATTTCACCCGAATATGTTGGGTTCTAAGCACTGTTAATATCCTCGATACCATCTCGGGGGCCTGCTAGTCTACCATTCACCTCTTCCTCACTCATTTTTGCTTCAATTTAGTCCGACCAACACTACACAAAGCAGTCCAAATCAATTCTACTACAACCAATAAAATCACAAGTCAAATCTTCGGTAAAAGAACTCTAAATAATGCTAATACCCGGTAGCGGCGCCATTTTGATTAACGTTTCAAAGACACTTCATCTAATTCTAAGTGTCGACGATCGTTAGTGAGTATATAACCCAACCAACTGAGTTGGGTTCGAAACCACAAAGAGTAGCTTTCTTTGAATTCAATTTCCCAAGTTGAAAACGTCAAGACCCACTACTAAGGATGCCAAATTACTACGTTGGTTCTGTACTTCTATCTCGAGAAAGCATAAAAACTCAAAAAAAATTACACTAAATATGCAATAATGACATTAAACCACAGTAATAATTTAGACATGCTTTAGATTCACACCAAAAACCAATAATCGATAACACCCATTTAGTAAAATACAACAATTGGTCACATTAGCAAACCCCCAAGGTTAGGGTTTTAACCAAGCATAGTGAAAAGATGAAAATTAATACCTGCGATGTTTTCCATAACTGGGTTAATGAAATTCAAAAGTTAAAATCGAATAAAATCTCCTCTATTACAAAATCCAAGTGAAAAACCTTGTTAAAATCACTAGAAATCCACAATGGTTCTGTTTTTGCTCTCAAACTTTTGTTCCTCACGTTTCTGAATATTTTCTCTCTCTTGCAAAAATCAATTTATACAAGTCTGATGTGTAGCTTTTTGGGACCAATCGGTGAGGTAAGTCAGGCTTCGCCAACCATTCGGCGACTTGCCAATTTTCCTTCGTCTAGCCTTCATTATTCACATCTTCTTAGTCCAACCACTGTAATTTTAGGCGAGCCAGATCGGGATCGCCATTTCATTATGTGATGTGTCGTTCTTCCCTTTACCTTGCCCATCAGCACTCATTTGGATCTCCATCAGTACTTTTGGCAACCTGGTCATCCATCCCCGATACGATCGTCGGCACGCCGAGTGGTACTGTTGCTCGCCCAAGTTACTCCTAATCCAACCTCAGTGTTCTGTAACTTTAGGCGGTAGAGGGGCAACATGGCGAGTCGCCGAGTGACATCGGCGGTCATCAGGCTTGTTTTCCCTTCTCTTTTTCCCTCGTGTTGCCCATTTCTGTCTTAGCTTTGTTTCTCAATCCATATATATTAAAATCAAGGAATTTACATCAGTTATTGGCACAAAATAAGCATTTGAGAACACTAAACCTATACAAATAAAGACCTAAATGAGTCCAAATCTCGGACTCATCAAAGGTCATTCGGGTTTTACTTAAAATTGCGCACGAGTGTACCTTGAGTCTTATGGGGTCCTTTTAGGTTTAGCTTAGTTGTACTTAGATTTTTTTTTTAATGCTCATGTGTTTTTCATTAAATTCCGCTTGGACCTCCATTTGTGTCTAGATTCTACCATATCATATTATATTTACCTTTATTGTTCAGTCGGCCAATGAGGCCTACTAAGTACCTTTACTGCGGTACTCATGATACACTCCAGCTACCAACGATGATCGTTCATACCAGCAGCAACTTTTGGATCAAAGGCGAGGGTGAGCACTTAACAACTGAGACTTACATGTCTTCATTTGTATATTGTATAGCTAGCTTTTTGTATTTTGGGATAGCTTTTCTTTTGGTCAACGTTTAGGTCTTGTAACCTTTTTTTTAGTGCAACTTGGTACTTGTGACTTCTAGGTTCTGGAGAAATCTTTATGTATATAGTTTTGGTTTGCTTAGGTTCGTGCCTTGTGCTGTTGTTTTAATTATTGTTTTCTCTTATTTCTACCCTTATACTCATTACTGGTTATTTTAGGTTAGGGGTTGGCTTACCTACGTGTGGGTTATAGTAGGTTCCATCATTACCCGAGGAATCTAGTTGTGACAAGTTGGTGTCAAGGCCCTAAGTTCACATACCTCACTTGTACATACCTAATACCTAGTTCATTTCTCTATTTTTCATCGCTTTCATGCAGCGTGTGTCTTATTGGTGTCTGGAAATATCACTTGTTTCACTCTTTTTGTATGATGGCTCTTACATTTTGTGCGGTGGCTCGAGGTAGGGATCAACCTCTCTTGTCAACTTGGGCTGCACCACCAGCCCAGAAGGAGAGAGAGATCTGGAGCAAGTAGCAGACCCATACAGCCAGTGGGGCTGGGGCCAGCCCTGCCACCACCTATACCAGCTATGGCTCCGAAACTTCAAGCAACCATTACACAATTATTGACCATGCTTGGGTGCATGCAGCACGCCCCAGCTATAGCCATAGATCCACAAGCACTAGCACTAGCCCTTCAGGGTCAGCCTACACTAAAGGTACCTTAGGTCCAGGTACCACCTTATGGTGCCCATCCCATGATTGCGGCCAGAGCTATGCCACTAGATGAGCAGAAGATGCTTATAATTTTTATCATACTTTCACCTCTTAGATTTTCTAGTATAGTGGGTGAGTATGCCTACGAGTTTATTACTTTTTATCAAGAGTGGCTTTATACTCAAGGTCTAGTGGAGTCAAGAGAAGCTGACTTCGCCGCTTATCATTGCTAGGTTTATCCCCTACAGTTTCAGAGATCATCTTTGAGATTAGTTCTCCAAGTTGGAGTACGACTACATGACTATGTCAGAGTATGAGGTGAAGTTCCACGAGCTCCCCCGCAATGCTACTACGATTCTACCTATAAAAGAGTAGAGAGCCTGATGCTTTGTGTGTGGTTTGATACTTTAGCTACAAATTGAGAGACCGAATTTATCACATCTACAGACCACTCATGTCTTAATGTGGTTGACCATTCCCTTACTATTAAGTAGTGTAACACCCGGAAAATGGTAGGTTAAACTAGAGCCTAAACGAAAGGTTAAAAATCATAAAATGACTCCCTAAACTTTTAATAGGTCAGTTAAGGTTAAAATAAGGTATTTGGAGTCTAGACCAAGGGGCAAGTGTCAAGGCAAAGGGGCCAAGCCAAGGACAAAGGTGGTCGTGAAGCTCCCTTGGTTTCATGGAAATTGGGACACTTTGGGGGAGCTATTGCCTAAGGGACCACGGGTCGTGGTCCCCTTGACGAGGCATAAAGGTGCTCGTGAGAGTGCCTTTGCCGAAGGAGCCTTGAGCTCCAAAAGGCTAGCTACTTCATCACACTCCACGAGCAGGACCACGGGGCATGGTCCACTTCACGGCTCATGAAGGTGCTCGTGAGAGTGCCTTAGGCGATGGAGCCTTGAGCTCCAAAGAAGGAGCTACTGCCTCAACTCCACAGGCAGTACCACGGGTCGTGGTCCTCACCACGGCTCGTGGAGTGAGTCGTGAACCTAGACGGGGGTCAATTAATGAAGGCCTTTAGGGTCTTTTTCTATTTTAGTCTAATTAAATGAGGGGTGTTTTGGGTATTTTTAGGGGAAGTATATATATATTGTTTTTAAGTCAATTTCACCTATTTTCAAGTCATAAACTCAAACACCCAAATAATTCCTAAAAATCCTCTTATCTCTCAATATTTCTCTCTCTAAGCTCAAGGAAGAAGAAGAAGAAGAAGCCATTGGAGCTAGGGTTTATAGATTTTCAAGGTTCTTCCCCAAAATTCGTGGTGATTCTTAGTCAAGGTATGGATTCTCTTCATTCTTGGGTAGCTATCACCCAAGAAGCCCCTTCAAATTATGTTTTCAAATTCCCCAAACCTAGGGTTTTCAATCTACAACATGGGTCTTCTTCCAAAATGTCTTCCATTGTTTAGTTATGGTTCATATTGGTTGATTATGATGATTTATGATGGGAATGTTGAAGTATTATTGTATTTTGATGATAATCTCCCTTGGACCCATGATTTCCCCTTCTTCCTAAATTGTGAACTAGGGTATGGTTTGATTGATCATGTAAGCTTGTCAATTGATTATGTTTATGTTTATTATGTTATTGAATCGTGAAATTTCCCTATCTAGTGTTGTAATTCTTGCAATTAGGTTTGATCTTGATTCTTAGCCTTGAAGGGCAATAACTAGGGTTTGTGTAAGTTGATGAAGATTGTATATAAACTTGTGATTCACTTAGATAGTGATGAATCTATGACAAATGTATATGATCATGTTGATCCACTTGAAAGGTGGAGGTGTTTAATTATTGTGTACATTGTGGTATTGATGCAAGATCCTTCTTCCTTATACCCCTACACATGATTGTGTATGATATGATACGACTATGTACGATATGATACGACTATGTACGATATGATATGACTATGGTAGTATTGTTGTGTTAAATAAAAGTCCATTATCATGAACACAATGAATATGATGTGAAAGGTTTACTCATATGTTGATGATTCTAAGGTTGAAAGGGCATTCTCAACTAATAAATCTATGAGTTATTATGATGTATGTTGGTTTGAGTTCCTAGTGCATTCTTTCACCGAGTAAAGACTTAATAAGACTTTTAAAGGGAATTATGCTTAGCACCGAGTGGATATGAAAATGAGATGGAGGCTTTTACGTTTAGCAATTTCGGCTTCCCAATGTATGTTTGTCTCATGGGATGGAAACCTTTTACGTTTAGCAAGTCTGAGTTTCTAGTAGCAATCCCCATATCCCATAGCTATTTGCCCACATAGGTCTTAGTTAGTGGATCCACCTAAAAGCTATTATGTATGTCCTACCTCAGGCAAGTAGGACACCTCTTTTCAGTGTGGGGGTAGAACACCAGATTCCATGTAGCTCACATGGTCTATGTCAGTTAAGGTTATATCCTTATATGATACGAATATGAACTATGGTAAGAACATGGACTTTAATTATGACTTCTTAAGGGGTACTACTTAGTATGAGTGGGGGTATGGGACTTCACTTACACATTGAATAAGTAGATCTTAAGAGAGGTTATGGTGAGGTTCTCTTATGTTATGATGACTTATGGATTATGTATGAAAGATATGTATGAATGTTACAGTTGATTTCACTTGTTTTATGTTATCAACATGTATGACTCTTTACTCATATATGTTGACTATGAATAAGGCAAAGTAAGATATGTATGATGTTGGTAACCTAAAGGTGACAATTAGCATTTGGTGAGGTTATGGGACTTTACCTTTGCATTGCACTAGTGTGGCTTTGGGTTGCTTGTATGTTGGTATGACTTATGTTTCTTCATAAATGTGCATAATGGTTTTTAAACTTGATAAAGGCATGATTTCAACTAAATGTCCCTTTTATGCATGTTTTAAGGATTTTGTGCATGGTGTCCATACTTAGTACATTATTTGTGCTAACCCATATTTTCAACATTCTATGCGTGTAGGTTCTGGCCGTTGATACATTCTACTTTCTTCAAGAGAAGCTTGCGTCGACTATTCCCTAAGTTTGGTGAGTCCTCAAGTTCGAGGACAAGATCCTATTGTTTCTAGTCTTATTGTACTTTTCTACTTTGAGACTACTATTGATGTAAAGGGCTTTTGACCCTATTTGTACTCCTTATGTACTAGATCGTGATTGCGACAATTCTAGATCCGTATTTTCGTTTATGAAAAAGAAGTTGAACTTCGATTGTAAAAGTTTTAAATTTTTCCACATTATTCTATGTCTTGAATGTTATGATTATTCTAAGGACTTGTACGTGACCCCTTCGGGGTCAAGTACGTCGTGTTATGTCTAGGGGGTACCCTTAGGTCGTTACAAATAGCTCCATCGTGAGGCTCATGGAGGTAAAGACAAGAGAGATGGGCATGAGGGCAACTACAACAGGGCCCATTCCAAGTCCAAAGACTCTTATGATGGGACCCAACAATCGTTTCATTATGTTCTATCCAGTCGGCTTGTGTAGGCCTCACTACAGGTTTTAGAGGGTGACTGACATAGTCGGAGTAAGGTTGGCCTTAGTTAGAGTCGAGATGGGTCTCAACCATTTGCTTTAGGCCATGGTGGTCGTTCTTCTGAGAGTTGATCATTTTTGGGTTGTATTGATTGTGCAGAGTTTGATTATTGGTCTAGAAATTTTCCTTTACATAGAAAAATGTCTCCCGCTCCATACGTATCTCCACAAACTCTACCATCTCATCCAATAGCACTTCCAATTAGAGGTCAAGATTAGGGTTAGGACGGTCACAATACTCATCAGGGTAAAAAGGGTAGTCCCTGAGGAGGCAAGTCAGGTGGTATGTCAGATAGCTAGGGCAGAGGTGGATATGGCAACTTTTTGTAGCTTAAGCGAGGGAGAGGCTAAGGCATGGGATGATTTAATCACAAGTATGAATCTCTTATACTAGCAACCTACCTCGGCTTTATTTGATCTAGACTCTACTTTTTCATTTGTATCTTTTGTTTTGTTTCTCGTATGGATTTGAGTTTAAGCCTTTGGCAGTACCATTGTGTGTTACGACCCCCGTGGGTGAGTATTTAGTAGTGGATTAGGTGTTTCGATCTTTCTTGGTGACTATCTCAAGGCGTGACACTGGGCTAACCTTATACTTCCTGACATGCTTGATTTTAATGTGATTCTGGGTATGGACCGGTTGTCTCCCTACAAAGCGATCTTAGATTGCTTCTCTAAGACTATTAGCTGATCCATGTCTAACATTCCCACGGTGGTGTGGTGGGACTCTTACAGTAGAACACCGGTTGGAGTTATCTCTTTTATTCTAGATTAAAGGCTAGTAACTAGCGGGTTTTGATCTTACTTGGCCTATGTGCATGATTTGAGTAGGGAGGTTCAAACAATTGAGTCGATTCCTATTGTTTTGTGATTTTGTGGATGTGTTTCCTACCAACCAACCTAGACTACCCTAGAGCATGATATTTATTTCCCTATTGATCTTGATTGGGGTAATCTTCTATTTATATTCCTCCTTATTGGATAGCTCCTATAGAGCTCAAGGAGATCATGGTTCAGTATCAGGATCTTTTGTGTAAGGGATTCATTAGGCCTAGTGTATCCCCTAGGGGTGTTCCAATTCTCTTTGTGAAGAAGAAATATGGTATGAGGCACATGTAATTTGATTATAGGCGATCGAATAAGGTGATGGTGAAGAACCGTTACCCCATGCCTAGGATTGATGATCTTTTCGACCAACTTCAAAGTGCCTCATTGTTTTCTAAGATTGATTAGAGGTCTAGTTACCTTCAAGTGAGGATTAGGGTAGCAAATATCTCTAAGACTGCATTTAGGACTCGATATGGCCACTATGAGTTCGTTGTGATGTTTTTTGGGTTGACTAATGGCCATGTCTCCTTTATGGACTTGATGAAGTTGGTGTTTAGGCCTAATCTCGATTCATTCGTACGTATATTCATATATGATATCCTTGTATACTCATAGAGCATGAGAGATCATGAGCAACATTTGAGGATTGTGTTCCACACTTTGAGAGATCAGCAACTTTAAGTCAAGTTCTCAAAGTTTGAGTTTTGGCTTGAGTTTATAATATTATTGGCACACATCGTGTCTAAGCATGGCATTATGGTAAATCCAGTAAAGATTTAGTCTATTCATGATTAGGCTAGGCCCATTTTGGTTACTGAGATTTAGAGCATCGTCGGATCAGCAGGCTACTACAGACGGTTTATGGAGGGCTTCTCCATTATTGGATCCCCTCTGACTCGGTTTACTCATCTTGTTGTTCCTGTTGACTGATATGAGTAGAGTGGGTTGAGATTTTGAAAGATCAAAGAGTTGTTGATCACCGCTACTACATTGCCTCTTTGAGTTGAGGGTGAGGGCTTCACGGTAAAATGTGACACATCTAGTGTTGGTTTAGGTTGTGTATTGATGTAGAAATGCCGAGTTATTGCTTATGCATCGAAGAAACTTAAGTTGTATGAGTGCAAGTACCCCACTCATGATTTAGAGTTAGTGGCAGTAGGTTTCACGCTTAAGATTTGGAGGCAACACATGTATGAAGATTGTTGTGAGATCTCCATTTATCATAGGAGTCTTTAGTACATTATGAGTAAGAAGATCCTTAATTTGAGGCAGCATCATTGGATAGATTTTTTGAAGGACTATGATCTCTCTATTCTCTATCATTTAGGCAAGGTGAATGTTGTCGCAGACGCCTTGAGCTGGAAGACGGCGAGTAAGGGTAGTCTAGACTTCCTGGTCTACTGTGGAGTAGCCTCTAACTTTAAACATTTAGTCCTTACCTAATTAGATGATTCCATTAGATATCTAATATTCTAGGTGTGTCTTAGCCTATGTAGAAGTTCAAGATTCCTTGCTTGATAGGATTTGTGGTCGTCAGTTTGAGGATGACTCTTTCGTGGCGCTTCGAGATCGGGTGTTATCAGGTGATGCTGGTTAGGCTACCTTAGATTCATATGGGGTTTTGAATGTTACTGGCGTTGTTTGTGTTCCAAGATTTCAGGGTTTCGCGAGGCCCATGATTGATATAATTCTCACTACGAATTATGAATGAAAATGTGGAAATTAAAGACTAGCTAGCTAGCTAGATAGATAGATGGATGGATGGATGGATGGATGGATGGATGGATGGATGGATGGATGGATAGATAGATAGATAGATAGATAGATAGATAGATAGATAGATAGATAGATAGATAGATAGATAGATAGATAGATGAACCAATGTTTCTAAACAATAATCAACCAAAGCTTTTAGCAAGCTCTAAACACTCATACAAGAGTTTCAAAATAGTCTACTAAAATGAGAACCTAATATGGCTATTTATAGTTTTAGGTTATTATTACAAAAGAGGCCCAAAACTGGCCCAAAATATGAAAAGGGCAAGTTGGGTCTTTTTCGACGAATGGACTAGGCGAGTTGTCGAGTGGGTTGGCGAGTTAACTCTTCTCTGGAGTTCCTAGGCGAGTCACCGAATGGGTCCAAATCACCTAAAGTGGCAGCTTCTTCAACCGTATTATCACTACGAATTACGAATTAAAAATATGATAATTAAAGACAAGAAAGAAAGATAGATAGACACAATAAAGGGAAATAGAAAGCAACCAAAACGTATGTTAAACCTTAAGACCTCAATCTGTTAATCCTACAATAAGCACCTACCTCTTACGATGACCTCGAGGGAAATGAATTCACCCCGCTACCAACGTTTCTAAAAAAAAATAATCAACCAAGGCTTGTACCAAGCTCTCAACACTCATACAAGAGTTTCACAATATCAATATTCAAAATAGTCTACTGAAATGTGAACCTAAAGTAGCTATTCATAGTTTTAGGTAGTTAAAACAAAATTGTCCCAAAATTGTCCCAAAATAGGTAAAATCGGTGAGCTAGGTCATCCTCGTTGAATGGTTCGGTGAGTCATCGATTGGGTTGGTGAGCTGACTCTTGGGACATTATTCTCTGGAGGTTCTTGAACCTTAGGCGAACTTAGGACCCCTCACCTAGGCCATTTGGCGAGCTGCCGAATGAGTCAGGCTCGCCTAAAGTGGAAGCTTCTTCAATCATCTTCCATTCGCCTCTCCAAGCGATCTTCAAGGAATGGAACCCTTTTTTTGCCATCAAGACAAGCTCAAGAAGCTCTAACGTCATGAACAAACCTTCCATTCTTTGAAGGTCCCGAGCTTGACTTAGAGTGAACGGCCTTGGTGCAATCTGAATTGCATCATTCTCTTATTCTTGAAAAGAATTTGTCCTCAAATTTGATCGATCATCATCATCAAGAAATGAAAATGGAGAAAGGTTGCAAACATTGAAGGTGTTGTGAACTTGATACTCCAAAAGAAGGTCAATTTTGTATGCATTGTCATTGAGCCTTTCAAGCAATTGAAATTGACCATCACTCATGGCATCAAATTAGCCTTCTGATGAGTGGGAAATTGCTCCTTGCAAAAATGCACCCACACCCATTCGCTCGAGTCAAGAACAATCCTCTTGCGACCCTATAGGAAGACATTATCATAATCCTGAAAAAGAAGGGAAATAGAATGGGTGAGAGATGATATTGGTTAGTGTGAAACACGTGATCCCTATGTGTGATAAGGATCAATGAACTTTTGGCCTCCACTTCCTCCCTTATCTCCTTATACATAGCCAACAACACTTGGGCATTTCCCCTCAACTTCCCCCTTTCTTCCTCTTCATTGCCCTCGACCTCCACATGTTTTTCCTCATCCTTCCTTTGCTCCCTTAACTCACTTATCTTTTGATACACTTCATTGACTTGAGAGGGTGACATAGGATGAAGGACATATTTATGATCATCCAACACACGTGAATATTTGTTGGTTCTCCCCTCATGTTTGGTTGAATGATCATATTGCCAAGGTATTCTGAGTAGTACATGACAAGCTTTCATTGGGACCACATTAGATTGGATCGCATCTAGGTACTTCCCAATTTTGAACATGTCAACACTTTTCAATGAACCCTCAATTCTCCACACTCACTCAACTATTGAAGCTTGTAAGGTATAGTATGCTTAGTGGTAGAAAGTTTCAAGAAATCAACTAAAGCGGTGCTAGCAACATTTGTACAACTTTCACTATCAATGATCAAGGACCATACATTACCTTCGATGAGGCACTTGGAATGGAAACGGTTCTCTCTTTCTCTTGGATTATCCATGGCCTTGCCAATCATAACTCACCCTACAACATACATCGGTACGGTGAACTCTCCTTCTTGAGGCCATGCTTCTTCAATTTGGGCCTTCCTCATCAAATCATTAGGAACGGAGACATCTATTTCCTCATATGGGTCTTGTTCCTCACCTTCAAATTCATTACCTTCTTGGGTTTCCTCTTCACAACTCTCTTCTTGTTTGAGTTCGGATTTGAGTGATCGATTGGTATTTCATACCTTCGGTTTGGAATTGATTGATGTTGGGTTGAATGCTTGATGGAAAGTTCCAAGTATCATAGTAGGAGAAGTAGTGTGGGTATGGCCACTTGTGGAAGCACGATAGGTAGCTTGTAGGGTGGAATTAGTAGAGTTAAATCGACCATCCACGTTGATCATTCTACCAACCATCATTGACACACTAACTTGTATGGTGACCATCTGTCCTTCCATGTTCTCCATCCTCCAAGTAGTATTAGTAATCACCTCTATTATAGATTCCCAAGTAACCCTTCCCGTAGATGGTTGGATTTCATTTCTGGTTTACATGGAACCTAGCAATAAGAAACTCACCAAAAATAATAAACAATGTTAGCCCTATTAAAATGAACTCACAATCACTCATGTTTACACACCTTTGATTGCCTCTCAAATTGGCTCGGCTTAGGTTCAAGATTGCTTATACTCGGTTGTTCACAAAGTGTCAATTTCTACTCATGGATGGAATGGATTGTTGTTTCAACAAAAGACGGACGATTCGATTAAAGCAAAACAGACTTGAATCAAAAAATTAATTACGAAGTAAAATTAATAAAAGCATGAAAATAATTCGCACTATCAAAGAAGAGAATTCAAGAACCAATAATCAACAAGTAGATCAATTACAAGTTGAAAATTAGTTTAGGAATTGTGAGAACGACTGAGAATTAAGAAAAGGAAACTAAGGAATTAGAACCTGAGATTATTGGCATAAAATGAGGCTCGGGTCGCCAAATTCCATGTTTTCTTCATTAAAGTTGAAGTTCAGCTCGCAGACTTGAAGTTCAGCTCACCAAAGTTGACAGAAAGTCTGGGCAATTTGACAAGCTAGGTGTCACTTCCGCAACCTAGGTGTCACTTCAGCGAGTCACCGAGTTGACTTTGGCGAGTAAATTTTGGCTCTCCAAAAAGACCAGCGTGTGCACCTGAAGACGTTCAAATTTTGTGCTTTTGTGGTCCCCCTGTACTTCTTCCTTTATTCCTTACCCCTTTTGGTAAATTCCCTTGTGCACTAACACTTATCCACTTTCTCTTTTCTTTCTTTTTATTAAACACCTTCTTTTTTGTAGATTCCTTCTTCTTGAGGATTTGAATATCCCTCAAGAACACTAAGAACAAGATGAACACTAAAAATAAAACCCTTAATGATTTTGGCTGGGAATTTCACAAAATTTGAGATAGAGATTTTCCTTTGATGTAGGAAACAATCCTCAATACTTTTTATCTTTCAATTCCGTGCCAAATCCTTCAAATTTCAAAACCCATTTGCACCTTCTTCAAGCTTCTTCACTCAACAATGGTGGAATCTTCAATAGTACCCCCCAAACTCTACCAAATATTAGATTCAGACTCAAGTAAGGCTACGGAACACTAATCTAGCTTTAGAAACATCAAACAAGACTCAAATAAACAAAAAAATTGAGTTATCTTGAAAAACGAATTTGACTCCTCTTTTTGTAGTAACAAACCCAAGACTAGACTCGTAGGAACGAATCTAAAAATGGTTCTGATACCAAATGATGTAATTCTCACTACGAATTACGAATGAAAATGCAAAAATTAAAGACAAGAAAGAAAGAAAGAAAGATAGATAGATAGATAGATAGATAGATAGATAGATAGATAGATAGATAGATAGATAGACACAAAAAGAGGAAATAGAAAGCAACCAAAAGGTATATTAAACCTTAAGACCTTAATCCGTTAATCCTACAATTAGCACATATCTCTTACGATGACCTCGAGAAAAATGAATTCACCTCGCCACCAATTTTTCTAAATAATCATCAACCAAAGCTTGTACCAAGTTCTCAACACTTATAGAAGAGTTTCACAATATCAATATTCAAAATAGTTTACTGAAATGAGAACCTATATCAGCTAGTTATAGTTGTAGGTAATTATTACAAAAGTGGCCCAAAATAGGAAATGGGCGAACTAGGTCGACCTCGCCGAATGGACTAGGCGAGTTGCCGAGTGGGTTGGCGAGCTTACTCTTCTCTGGAGCTCCTGGAACTTTAGGCGAGCTTAGGAGGCCTCGCCTAAGACATTAGGCGAATCGCCAAATGGGTCCATCTCACCTAAAGTGGCATTTTCTTCAACCGTATTCTCTTCACCTCCCCAAGTGATCTTCAAGGCATTGAACCCTTTCGTTGGCAACATAACAAGCTTAAGAACCTCTAAATTCATGAACGAACCTTGTATTCTTTGAATGTCCCAAGCCTGACTTAGAGTTAATGGCCTTAATGCAATCTGAATTGCATCAATGATTCTAAATACTTTATTCATCCGGGAACTGCAAAGATGTATGGTGATTTGAGGAAGCACTACTGGTGGAGTGTCATGAGGAGATATATTTGAGACTATGTGTCTCATTTCTTGAGTTGCCACTAGGTGAAGGATGAGCATTTGAGATCTTGTGGTGAGTTTCACAGATTACCCATTCTGGAGTGAAGGTGTGATCGCATCACTATGGACTTTGTGGCAAGTTTGCCACGCTCTTCTAGAGGTGTTAACAGTGTTTGGGTCATTATTTATCGATTGACCAAGTCAACACACTTCATTCCTTTTCGGTCTTCATTCAGTGTCGAGAGGTTGGCATGTACCTACATTAAAGAGGGAGTTCATGATCTTCTTGGAATGTTTGTCTTTATTATTTTAGATCAGGATGCTCAGTTCATTTGATCTTTCAAGAAGAGTTAGGCACTCGCGCCGACCTTAGCAAAACTTTCCACCCATATGCTGATGGTTAGTCGGAACATACTCTCTATGCTTTAGAGATTATGTTATGGGCATGTGTTTTGAAATTTGGAGGCCAGTGGAATCAGTTATTGCCCTTGGCGGAATTTGCGTACAACAACAACTACCACACTAGTATTCAGTTGGCCTCGTTTTAGGCTTTCTATGGTAGGATTTTTCACTTTCTGGTTGGTTGGTTTAAGTCTACAAATCCTAGGCCGCATGCTACTAACTATATTTAGGAGGCCTTAGACTAGGTGAGGCTGATTCAGGACAGGCTTCGGATAGCTCAGAGTAGGCACCAGAGTTATGTTGATTTTAGGCATCGGCCTTTGAGGTTTTCAGTTGTTGATCAGGATTTCCTCCGTGTGTCGCTCATTAAATATGTGATGAGATTTGGGATGTGGAGCAAGCTTAGCCCCGGGTATATTAGCCATTTTGAAATCCTCCAGACACTTGGTGAGGTTGCTTATGATTTGTCTTTACCTCCAACATTTTTAGCTATCCACCTGGCTTTTATGTTGCGAGGTTGGGCCGGTATATTCTTGATGAGACTCAAGTGCTCCAATATGATGCAGTATAGTTGGATGATTGTTGACTTTTATGGAGATTTCAGTTGCCATTCTAGCCATAGATGTGCATCGGTTATATTCAAGAGTTATTCATGTGGTTAAGGTACATTAGAGGCATCGTCCAATTGAGGAGGTGACTTAGGATACCGAGCATGTGATGTGAGTGTATTTTCCTAGCTTGTTTGAGCCTTCATGTACTTTTTAACTCTTACTTTCATGGATGAAAGTCATTTTAGTAGTGGATGTTGTTAATGACCCTCTAGGTCATTTTTATGTTTATGCCTTCAATTCTTCGTTTAGACTATTCTTATAGCCACCCCAACTCATTCATGACTTGATGAGACAGACACTCCGGTCACCTAATCGTTCATCTAGTTTTTATGTGAATGTCTATAATTTGGAGCGTTTGAACCTTGAACGGTTGTTTTCGATCATAAGTTTAGGAAGATAAACTCAGAATCTAATTCTTATTATTTCAGCTGCCTCGGAAGGGTCATTTAAGGCTAGTAGCTTGATTGACATAACTCTCGAGTCTTTTGATATGAGTTTGTATGGTTAGATGTTTTTACCTCCAAGTTAAGGCTTAAGTTTGACCTTGGTCAACATTCTCGATAAATATGTCTGAATGAGAATTCTGCTAACGTGGTTAGCTCAAGAATGTTGAGCTTTGTATAAAATGACTCTTTGTGCAAACTCGAGGCTTCCGGACTAATTTTTAGCCCCTTGAGGATTTTGCTTAAAATTGAGTTTGGTTGCGGGACCCACTATTTGTTGAGATCACCTCGTAAGAAAAATTTGAATGATTTATTGAGCCCAAAATATCAAATTTGGTAGAGTAGCTTATCTTGTTTATCTACACGGGGTTCCTAACAAATTTACGACAACCCATCGGAGATTTGAACTTGCAAAAAACCAACTGATGTGCATCAACTAGTCTAGGCCTATTTTGGTCTTCCGAATCGCGGTTCACCTTGGCCGCATTCACGGAGGAGATAATTGTTCGCCACCATGTTCGCAAGCCAGCAGTCACGTTCGTGGCACCCAGATTTGTTGGCCTACGCATCCGCGGACCTTCGATCGTGTAAGCAAAGGGCAACCTTCTTATGCACCCCAATTGTAGGCCCTCCGGGCTGCATTCGTGAATAGCAAATCCACCTAGTCTTTTATCTAAATGTCAAACTCAAGGTAGCTACGAATCCCAAGTTCCATTAGCTATTTCTCTCTCAATTCCATTTCCAGTTATTCATAGTCATGTGCATTGATAACGCTCAACTACACTTCATCTGATTGTAAGTGTAGGCGGTCGCTAACAAGTATAAATCCAACTAAGAGTTGGGGTTGATCCCACAGGGAGTGATACGGTAAAGAATTCGATTACGAAGTAAAATGGTGTTCTGATCATTTGTATATATACACATATTCGAAACAATAAAATAATGACAAGGGGTTGAAAATTAATGTCAAATGGGGGGATTTCAGTGAACAGTTAACAACTACGAACAACCGGGAGTAGACAAGTATAGGAGATTTCTTGGGAGTCTGATCAATTGAATGCCAATTTTGCTAAATGGGTGATTATTATGTACTAGAAGTCGTTGAACCTTAGTGGGTAGGCTAGGCTTTAGGTGCAATAGTCATTTCTCAATCAACTATCATGAATCAGGTGAGTTCTTTCGAACCTCGACAAGCACAACATATAAAACAGCCCAACAACTTAATCAATCTACTTTTTCAAGCTAGATTAGTAGGATTGCATTTAGACCCACTTTCTAAAGCTAAGTGTACAATAACCCAACCATTACAATTATCAACTAATAGTTTTAACTCTAATACTTCTTCTCAAGCAAGCTTAGAATGATAAACTAGAATTGTATTTTCAACTACAATTCATTAATTAAAACTCAACAATTAATTGAACTCACTTCACATCAACAATAAAATTAGTAAATACTAACACCCAGAAGCTAATTGAAATATTCAATTACATAATCACACCCCAAGAATGGGGGTTTTAGCCAAACATCATAAAGAGCTAGAAATTGTTACCAACTATATTTTCCATCAGAATAGGAAACAATCCACAAGTCTTCAATGCTCAAATTAAAGCTAAAAATAAAACCAACCCTAAATCTCTACTCAAAAAGTGTAAAAACAATGTTTAGTATGTTGAGGATCAAAAAACCAGAACTGGACAATGAGCAAACTCTTTTTCTTCTTTTAAAAATTGCATTTATACGCTCCCAGAATTTCAGCTTCGGGGTCATTCAGTGAGATAAGTCAGCCTTCGCCGATCTGGTTGGTGATGCACCGAATTCTCTCTTCCATCGCCTTCTTGGGTTGGCCTTTCACCACCTTTCTTCTGTAACTTTAGGCGATCAAGCTCGACATCACCGATACATTCGGCGTTTTGCTGAAACTCCAATACATAGGCATTGATGACACTAAAACTTTGAATTTTAAGACCTAAATGAGTCGAAATCCCCAACTCATCAACACCCCCAACTTAAACTCTTGTTTGTCCTCAAGTCAAACACAAGATCAATTAGTTCAACGGAGATGTCTACAAACAGTGCTACTCAAGACTCAACATGAATGCACACGAGGTTCAATCTACCCATGCAATGTTCAATTGTGCACTACAAGTTTCAAACTGTGACTAGCCATCATCAAATAGAAATCAAGCTCACGATGATTGCTTCAAATACAAATTCAAGCTCAACAAAAGTATTTGAATGCCTTCACATCAAGAAATATTACATGCCCACACAAAGCTCATCAAGATTTAAAAAGTTAGGAATCAAAATCAACTCTCACACTCTCAAAGGTAAACACATGCATGATTCTTACCATAGGCTTGCTCATATTTTCCAATCAACATGATATTAAGCTCAATCAAGATCACTAAGGTCTTTCAAGTCTTGTAACAGGGATGAGGGTAAAGATATGATCATTTTGTCTTAGTGACTTCTACCTTCATGAAGCATGGCTTGCATTTCACTTTTTCTCCTTTTCTTTCACTCTTTTTGGTTTTGACAATCCACCTTAAGTTCTTTTAAGCACGATTCATTGGACACCCCTTTTCTTTTATGCATTGCACAAGATTCACTACAGCATTCTTTTTCAATCTTTTTCTTCTTTTACTTTTCTTCTCTCTTGTATATATATGGAGGGGTTCCATCCTTTTCAACACAATACATCAAGGGTAAGTTTTTCACAAACTTCTTGACTTTCTTCATTTTTCACCACACCCCTAACTTAGCCTTTTGGCCTAAGTTGGCTATTCAAATGGACCAATGCTTCATGAAGGTTTTAGGTGATGGCGAAAGAGGTCAAATGTGTTGATGTTTTATCCAAAGAGAAGGCTAGGCTCAAATGGTGCCAAGCTAGGTTCACACTCTCACAAGGTGGTCACAAAGAGGTATAATAGCAATATAGTTCACTCTTAAAAACTTGTGCCTAAGATCATCTCTATCATTCGCCTACATTAGTCAATTGGACCAACGGGGCAAGTTGTAGGTATTACCAAGCACATATTTCAAGACAATCTCACCACACACGTCATTCAACACAATCACCAATCAAGATTCTACAAATTTAGCTTGCGTACAACGATCATCACACGATTCATTTCAATAATTGGCCAGTCACAATGAGATGCTAAGAGTTCACACATTACTTATGCAACTCAAATTTGCCTCATTGGAATTGCACAAATATATTGTTCAATCAAGAGAACTATTCAAGTCATCGGTATTGATCGCAACCGATACTAAAATTTGCAAGAGAACAACCACATTCACAAAAACCAAAGGGTGAAATTTTAATTTGAATCAAGAACCAACATTCACATTAAAAATCAAAATCCAACAGTCACAAATTAAGCATTCAGAACAAGCTATCAAAAACAAACATTCACAATAAGGTAAATGCAACCCAAAAGAGGTAGGTATGAAGATACCTCACCCCGCCAAACAAAGCCTAACATTGTCCTCAATGCAAAATAAAGAAACAGTCTCAAAAGTAAAACTAAAAGAGAGTCAATATCCCCCTATCAGGCAAAGCCTAAGGTGAACTCTGCACATCCAGGGCTCTCTCAATCTAGGCATCAGTGATTGGCTCATCTACATCCTTTGCTCCACTGGAGCCAACCATCGAAATGTCCCGAAGAGAGGCTTTCATGGCCGTCTATACCATCGCACCCTCTAGATCCTTTAGGTGATCATATACCACTGAATCACAGGCGTTAAGCTCCTTCTCATCAGTCTCGGGAGCATTCGACTCGGTATCATCATCAGCTATAGTAGCATCTCCGGTCGTAGTAGAGGGAGAGATCTCAGAAATAGTTGGTATCTCTGTACTCGGAACCTCGAGAAGGTCCACAATGACGAAAAACATAAACAAATCCGTCAATTTGAGCTCATCCACATCAGGTCTCAAACTAGCAACATCGGCTCTCAAGGCCATTACATCAGCTGACTGGCGTCCACCCGACTTAAGACTGGGCAACAGACCGGATTGTATCGGCACCATTCTGATACAATTTCGGTCCGTTTCGGTCTGGTATTATTCGGGATGGAATGGGATACATTGAACCGGTACTCGAAATGGAACGGTATCATGATTTGGTACCAGTAAACCGGTACCGATTCATCCCGATTTCGGTCCGGTCCAGTCTGGTCCCGGTAAATCATTTTTAATTAAAGTTAAAAATAGTATTTCTGTCATTGGTTATACTTTTATTAGAAATTTTTTTTTTTGTTTATTTAGTTTTTAAAAAATACAAGCTTAAATTATTTAACTTACAAGTTATCAGTATAACTTAATAACTTACAAACTTCAAAACATTCAAATCTTGAAAACTTATAACATAAGCTCAAAAACTTAAAAAAACTTTATTAAGCCTAACTTACAAACTTATATAAGTAAAAATTAATAACAAATATCTTTAAAATAAACTTACGTAAAATTACATTTTAAATTTTAAAACTTAAATACTATAAACAAGTAAACTTAGAAAAATAAAAATAAAACATCATATTTTCGTAATTCAAAATAACTCAAAAAAATAATAAATTATTTTTTGAAATAGCTATATATGTTGACCCATCTATCCCATCCCGTTCCATTTCGGTCCGTTCCAGTTCTATCCTGGTATATAGTGGGATGGGACGGTACCGAGCCTCCATCCCGATAATTCAAATCTGGTTCATCCCGATACTGGTCAAACTGTCCCATTCTAGTCTGGTACCGGTTCATTCTGATCCGGTGGTCCCATTCTGGTCAAGTGCCCAGGTCCCTACTGACATGCCTCCCCTCGCACCGTGACGGCATCTAAGGCTAGGCCATGTGCGGTTATCAACTACCGGTTCTCTCCTAATTCAGCTCGGATAGGATCTAGGGCAGTAACAATGGCCCTCTCAATCAGTCTGGGGACAATTTCCTCTTCCCGGGAAGAACGTACATCAGCAGATTGTGCTAGATTGTCCATCTTGTATAGCATCGCATGTGTCAATGGGGGATGGGAAGTAGTAGCAGTAGTAGTACCAGCAGAAGATGAAGAAGGAGCAGTAGTCGTAGTGTTAGGACTACATGAGGGATCACCGGCCTAAGTAGGAGGCGTTGTATCTGTCTCTAGCATCTCTACATCAACAACCGGGGAAGTGTCCACCGGTGCTGATCTCCTCCTCTCAGCCTCGTTCGGCCTCAATCCTCTAGATGTCAGTAGAGGAAGTGGGAGTCACTTTCACATCCGTCATCGCCACAAAGGGCACTCAAGCATGCCGGCACAACTCCTTGATCGATACCTGGAAAGGAAGTGATGTCTGGATCTACTTGGACCTCATGGCCATCTCTTGCTCAATGATCAACCCGAGATTTAGTCTATCCCAGTCAATAATAGAACCCAGCAAATCCACCTTAGGATGTTGGAGTATGGACTCATTCTGGGAAGGCATCAATGTGTTGCTAATGAATCTGAACCAATATCGCGCAGGTACATTCAGGTCCTTCTTCTCAATTTGTACCCCTGGCTCGATCCACGGCGGTAATCAGATGAGCCAACTACCCTTTTAGGTCATCAAGGGTCTTCTTTTGTATCTGGTCTACCATGAAATGGATCACATTCATATTACATGCTAGCACCTCGTTAATGTATGTACTACTCCATTTAACCTTTTTACCATGCACCACCAAATAATCAACAAGTGAGAATGAGCTGGCCTTCTTCTTCCCCTTTGGAACCAGCCTCCCATACTCTGTGTAAAACTCCTGAACCCAGGAAGGTATGTATGAACCTCAGGGCTGTGTGAATCTCTCAAACATGTGGAACCTAATGGTGTCCCATACATCTGGATACATGTCCACCACTTCATACGTAGACAGCCTATTTTCTTCTAAAATCATCCTCTACCCGGCAACCTTAAGTTTGTTTTTCGATCGAGGTGAAGGTGCCTATACTGGGGCACTGGTGGTGCCTTCTCAACAGTCTGTGTTGGAGGTAGAGGAGAAACCAGTATTCTTTCTAGATGATGCAACTCTTTAGAGCGCATCTCAGCTTGCCCCCTCTGAAGAGTCTGATCATCCTCTGGCTCGAATACAGATGCTAGCAATCTAGACCTCGATTTATCATCATGATCAGATTCTGACGTGGTGAGGTGGGTGTCGTAGATGCCCATGCTATTAGAGCTATACTCAGTCGAACTTGGCGCCACAGGACCCTTCCCATTTCCTGTGCCATTTACCCTTGTCAGAGGAAGTTTGGGTTGTGTTGCTTGTGGTGGAGCAGCACCCTCAGCAATAATTATTCCCCATGCTCTTTTTTGAGGTGGTTGGTTCCTACCGTGAAGTTTGGGTCTAGCCATATCTGCAAAACAATACATAATGAACCTATCCATTAGAAACAGGTCAACAAAACATCACTGTTGAAAATATGAATAAGAACTCGCCGATTAGTTTGGTGAGTCACCGAACTCATTCGGCAAGGTATGTCGGGCTCGTCGAAAGTAACAGAACAAAATTTCACAAAAATCAGCACAAGTTGGCGAGGTCCAGGGCCACTCGGTAATTTGCCGAAATCATTCGGCGAACCAAAAGTAGCTCGCTGAAAGTTACATAATATTTTACCAAAATTGCAACTGACAATGGGCGATCGCATACTGCTGAATGTTACAAAATTCAACCACTAAAAATTAAGAGCAAAAAGGGTGATCAGCAAAAAGGAGGCTCGCCGAGTTTTACTGTAACACCCCAAAATACTAACCAAGAGTCACATGTCGATTTACCATTGCTTAATTACTACAATATGTTTTTTTCTCGTTTTGGGAACTTGAAATTTTGTCATATTTGCAGACTTGCTTAACATAAATTGAGACAATCATTTAAGGGATTGTATTGGGGTATTTACGTAATATTCTAATTAGAATTATGTATAACTTGAAAGGGAGGTGAGGGTTATACATATAGGTATATATATGTATGCATTTTGGGCAGCCAACCTTTATTTGGGCAGCCACCTTTTGGAGACAGTTGTTCATGTGATAAATATCACTCTTGAGACTATATTTTGATACCTCCTCTAGTGAAATTCGTTTCCCCTGAAGTCTAAGAACCTTAGAACATTATCTAACCATTTGTTCTTCAAAATCACAAGAGAAAAACTTGGTCCTTTTAGCTGAAATTCGAGACACGCCCTTCTCTTTGGTAAGTGATATAATTTGTTTCTGAGCTGGGTAGTGTTTAGTATTGTTTGCATATAGCGATCTCTAGAACTTCGTTTACAGTGAATAAATATGATTTGGAAAGATAATTTGTATACCTACAAATCATATGTTTATGTAAAACTCTAATTTAGCTATTATGGATTCGAAATATGGGACGCAACATAGGGAAAGTTCTGTCCAGATTTCGGAATTTGAAATTCTGTATGAACAACTGTTAGTGTTTTGAATATATCTTTTTGTACAAAATATATTCTGCGATGATTCTTGGTTATTTGAAACCTTAAGAGATGTACCTACATCTCTCATGAGGGATATAAAGTCCAGTTTTGGCTTTTTCCTTTTCAAATCTAAGTTGCGACATGATGTACTAGACTGGCCAGAATCATTATTTTGGGAGCATAGTCGTATTTGTATAGGCGAAACTTACTTGTGATGATAATTCTGTTTTACATCAACATTATTGAGCTACTAGGAATTAAAGAAGTTATTTAATTTTATTTTAAGGTTGAGGACCTTGATACGTTGGTTGGCCTACGGTTTAAACTCTTGAAGTTGTGTTGGACTGTTTCTAAGCTAAGCACTGAGGTTTGTGTATAAACTTGTACTTTTACTCTTTTTACCTGCTGGTATATATGTAAGTTTATCTTGGTACCTTGGTTACCCCTTGTCACTTTGCATTGTCGTGTTGGTATCCTTTAAGACATTAAAGACGCTTGTGTAACTCGCCCACTTATACGGATTGTTTGATCACTTGGTACTATTGTTGGGACCTTGTCCTTCTTGTGGCTATGACTTTGTCACTATTGGCATGCCTCTTGATTCGGATCATTTGCCATCTTGACTTTGGATTTTTAGTCCGTCTTAAGAATGGAAGTTGTCCATTTTAAGTACGAACTAGAAAGCCATTTTTAATGTGGTTCTTGGTTCTCTTGATTATTGGGCTTTGACCCTTCTGGATACAGGGCATCGGCCCTTCTTGATACCTGTTTGTGCTTGGTGTGACGACATGATGTATATATTGGGCGAGCCTTGTTGTTGAATCTCTTGGAAAATGATGCTATGAGCATTCTTGACATTTGAATCTCTAAATATCAAACTTGATACTCTTTATATATTGTTTACTTGATTTATTTGTTATGTTTCAATTGTGCTGCCTATGACTTGAGAAAGGTAGCTTTGTGAATCTGAGGGCTCAGAACCTATAGTTTTTACACCACTAAGCTATATGCTTAGCGATAGTTGTTTCTATCGTAGGGAATGATCGAGAGGAGGCATGAATCTGGCCATTGGAGATGGAGATTTTAAGAGCCTTAAGGAAGATCACATTTGCATATAGGCATCTATATTTTGTATAAACCTTGGGACTTGTACATGATCTATGTGTTGTACATTTACATGAGCTTTGAAGGCTAATTTGATCATGTCACAATGGGTGATAATATTAGTGTGACTATATGTGTTGTTCTTTTTGGGGGCGTTTAACCCCAAGTCTTGTAATATACTAAATTTACTATTGGTTTGGATATTTGTGTGAAGCATGAACCGGCTAAATTTGGTACTCGGAAGTTGGTAATATTCTTTTTATATCATTTTTAAGTGTGAGGATAATATATGCATGAAAATCTCGGAAGTTATTTGCTTAGATTATTTTGGAAGGGTTTGTCCGCCATAAGTTAAAATTCTGTGCAATATCAATTTGACATCAAATAAATGTTTAAATGTGCTGGATGCACATCCTTAACTATTCCTTTTTCTTTCTTTATGAACCTAATCCCTCCACTAAAATATAATCAATATGGCCATAGTTAATCTCTTTTAAATGTCGCAAGTATTTAATTAGATTTCTTGTTTAAGTGGTAGTATCCTTTCGAAAGGGTCACTACATTTACAGACTTCAATTTGAAGATGTCTTGAGTCAAACGGCAGATTAGGTCGGGGTCGCCGACCTCTTCCGCGACTCGCCGACTAGAACTGTTGCTCGCCACCCTGCACTTTTTCGAACACTTTTCGCACTTTAACCTGTACAAACAACACACCATTATTTTACCAAAACACAAATAGAAAGCAATAAGGGGTTTTGGGTTGCCTCCCAAATAGCGCCTTAGTTAAAGTCGTGGCACGACGCAAGTCCACCTTCAAACTTCATTCTTGAGGTTAGCCATAGTATCACTAGGTAAACCCCCTTGCTATCTCGGATTGAGATGAGACGATATATGACCCATTTGGGTCTCCAACTGCTTTATCGACACTGAATGGGAGGTGACGGTCTGGCTAAGGTTGGACACATCTTGTTTCATTTCTTTTAAAATCTTGTCTGACCCTTCTACTTTGTGGAGGATACGAGAGAGCATATCCTCAGACCTACCACCTTTCGAATTCTTCAGCTTTTGGCGCTCATGGGGAGGCACATACCTGTCCTTCCCCCATCCTTCCGGTTAGGATTTTGGTCTCTTCCTTCTCTGTCGCGATCCTTCCAACCATCTTCTCTAGCCCAACCATAGTTACCACCCTGACTCGGGTAGTTTGAACGATAACCACCACCTTGGTTGGCTAGAAAATTTACCTCCTCATTATACAAGGCTTCAAACTTCGTCTCCTCAAGATTTACACACCCGACCCCAACGGCATTGACACTACGGGCACCAGCCCCCATGACATTTTTGGATAAAATGTCAAGCCATGTCATGATCTTGGCCATTTTTTGGTCTCTCTCATGATCCTTTTCCATCTGCTCCTTGGATAGATTGAATGTGAGAGGGGACACCTGGTCCTCGCGGGTGTACCACGCTCTATTGATGGTTGTCATGCCATCTAGAAGTTGGGTTGCTATTGCATATGGTTGCTGTATTAAGCCTCCAAGCAAAATTTGGTCAGCAACACCTTTGTTTACCGAGTCTAAACTCCGGTAAAAGTACTATAGCAGCACGTTATCCGGCAAACTATGGGTTAGGCATTGAAGCACCAACTTTTTGAACCGCAACCAAGTTTCGTGCAAAGGTTCTCCTTCTAGACGCTTAAAGCTCTGAATGTTATCCCGAAGAGTCATCATCTTCGAGAGGGAAAAATTGCACTAGAAATGCGGTTACCAATTCCTCCCAAGATGTGATGGATTCACGCGGCAACTTGGCCAACCATTTGCATGCCTCTCCCATCAACGAGAAAAGGAATAACCTTAACCAGACTAACTCCTGAGAGATGTTTTTGAATGAGAATGGTCCGCACACATCCACGAAGTTTCGAAGATGCTCGTGAGCCAACCCGCTGAAAAGTCCCTTTAGTTGCAAGAGTTGCAACATAGTGCTCTTTATGTGGAACACTACATTTACCTCGGCTGGAGGTAAAAGGATGGCTCCAATACCTCCCATGAGATGGGGGTCATTGATGTTGGGCTCTTGGACATCGTTGAGATTGCCGATGTCATCTTGTGGCCTACCTGGCTACCGTTGCTGCCATTAACACTCATGATTCCTGAAATATTCACACAAGTAAGCAAAACAAAACTAAAAATTAATTAAGTAGAACTACAACTAAGAAGAACAAAAAGTTTACTTAACTACAAATTCTCAAATAATACCACTCCCCGGCAACGGCGCAATTTTGATGTTTAAGGACGTAATCAACTGACACTAGTTCAGTTCAAGTGCCATACGATCGCGTGTAGTGATATAACCCAACCAAGGGTTGGGATCATTCCCACAGGGAGTGATTTTGAGAATTAATAGAAAAAGAAAATTTAGTTCTAATTAGTCATAGCTATAAATATTAACGAATAAAAACATACTAAATCTAAGGAGTGATGCAAACGTCAATTACCGATGGGGGTTTGTATTAATTAACAACTAAAAAAAAGAGTAAAAATATAAGGAAACGAGATATGGAGACGGGATTCTTGGGATGTGATAGGAATACGGTTTAAACTAGACTATCGGGTACATGCTTTTGATAGTAAATTGTTGAGCATTTGTGACTAGGCTAGACTATAGTGGGGGTAAATTCTCTCTCGAGCAACTTACCCGAATCAACTCGATTTCTCTCGAACACCGAGTTGCCACCTTAAGCACAACCTCTGCCTTAGCCCATTCATTCTCTCGAGCTGAATGTGTGGGAGAAGGATTAGGATTCACTCTGTCGTGCTGAACCCATGTCGACCCAATGCCACCGGCTATCAATTTAGTAGTCTTAGTTTTACGACCTCTCTCTCGAGCAAGCCAAATACACTAAGATGAAATCGTATTTGCAACTACAATCCCATTAAGTTCATACACAACTACTAAACAAAATCACATTTAAACAACAAATAAACCATCAACAAGCAAGACCCAACGGATAATTTAACCCATATTCACAAAATCACACCCCAAGAATTGGGGTTTTAGCTAGACATATAAAAGAGATAAAAAAAATTATACCAATATCAGTTTCCATCTACTGGGTATGAAGAATTAAGTCTTAAAACACATCAAGAGTGAAGAATCTTCAAGACCCAAGTCCAATTTCTTGGAGTTAAAACCCTTTCTTTGAATCTTCAAGGTCTTAGAACAAAGTCTCCAAAACCCTCTAAAACTTAGACTCTCTCAAAAATTGTAAAAATTTCTAATAATAATAGTGATATGATATTAAGCTAGAAATTTAAACAAGTATTTATAGTGTTTGAAAATTTGTGTTGCAACGGATCACTCGGCGTAGTTAGTCGGGATCGCCGATACACTCGGCGATCCGCCTTTTGGTCGATTTCATCGCCTTCTTGCTTTAGCCTTCAGCCTCTCCATGCTTTGAGTCGTTGGGCGATATGGTACTGCTTCGCGAAACTACTCGGTGACACGCCGACTGCTCCATTTCATTGCCAACTTGATATTTCCCTTTAGGGCTCAGCACACTGGAACAAAAAGTGATCTCCAGGTCAATCGGTGACTCACCAATTGGGCTCGGCGATCCTCAGGCCTTCATTTATTCATTTTTTTCAACCGTTTTGTTCCTTCTTGCCAAGTAGTGTCCATGCTTTGCCTCAAACTCTAAATACCTGAAACTTAAGGGTTTTCATAAGATATTGAGACAAAATATGCATTTGAGGACACTAATTCTATCAAAATATAGCCCTAAATGAGTCCAATTTGTGGACTCATCAATGACCAATGAGGAGCTACTCCAAAAGCTCATGGCTGAAATAGGACAAAAATAAATGCTAGGATAGATAAGCAAGATGATAACATTAGAAACCTCCAAATGTCCCAAATGAGTTTAGAGAAACAAGTTGCGCAAGTAGCTAATTCTTTGAACTTGCATCCCCAAGGTGGGCTGCCCGGCGACACTGAACCCAACCCAAAGCAACTAAATGCGGTGAGTAATAGAAGTGGGTTACAAATAGAGAAACTAGCTCCAAAGAAGAGAGATATTGAGGCTGGTACTAAAGAAAAGAAAGTGGAAGAGGTAGTAAAAAGCTCCAATGTTGAGACGCCCATTCCTCAAAAAAAACTACCCCCTCCATTTCCACAAAGGCTCAGAAAGCAGAATGAGGATGAATGCTTTGGTAAGTTTCTCTCTCTCTCCTTAAACAGGTTCACATTAACCTACCTTTGGTTGACATTTTGCAGGGTATCCCGAAGTATGCTAAATAAGTGAAGGAGATAGTGGCTAACAAGAGAAGGCTCACCGAGTATGAAACTGTAGCACTTACTGAGGAGTGCAGCTCTAGAATTCAAAATACACTACCCAAAAAGTTAAAAGATTTAGGTAGTTTTACTGTGCAGATTACAATTGGGCAAAGTCTTCATGCCCGGGGGTTGTCTGATTTGGGGGGCAAGTATAAATCTGATGCCCTTGTCATTGTATCAAAAGCTTGGGTTGGGTAGTCCAAAACCAACCACCATCATTGTCCAACTCACTGATAGATCCATTTCTAAGTCAGAGGGGATCGTAGAGGATGTGTTACTCCAAGTAGGTTCCTTAATATTTTCGGTGCATTTTGTGGTTTTAGACTTTGAACCCGATTCTCAAGTCCCATTCATTTTGGGACGTCTGTTCTTGGCCACGGGTAGAACATTGATTGATGTAGCAGTTGGGAAATTAACTATGAGGGCACATGATAAGGTTGAGGTATTTGATGTTTACCGTGCTTTAAAATTACCTTCTATCTATGAAGAATTGTCTGCTATTACGGTGGTTGATCACATAGTAGATTCGCAGTTAGTTGTGCCCGAAGATCCCTTAGAAAGAGTACTAGTACGTCATGAGGTGGAGGGAGATACTAAGGCTCAAGAGATAGAAACATGTTTGAATCTGGAACTTGTGGAGACTCATAAGTGTAGAGTGGATCCATTAGATCGTGATTTAGGGCCTCCAGTAAAGCCATCAATAGAAGAAGCTCCCAAGCTGGAGTTAAAAACTCTGCCTGCTCACCTAAGGTATGTATTTTTGGGTGCTAATGAAACTTTGCATGTTATACTTCTGCAGAGTTGTCTGAAATACAGGTTGATGCGGCATTGAGGATCCTAAAGCGGAGAAGAAAAACGATTGGATGGCAGATGGATGATATTCATGGGATTAGTTCGGCGTTATGTATGCACAGAATCTACATGGAAGATGATCACAAACCAAATGCACAACATCAACTTACGCTAAACCCTGTGATGAAAGAAGTGGTAAAAAAGGAGGTAATAAAGTGGCTAGATGCTGGAATTGTGTACCCAATTTCTGATAGTAAGTGGGTAAGTCTGGTTCAGTGTGTTCCCAAGAAAGGAGGTATCACAGTAGTAAGGAATGAAAAGAATGAGTTGATTCCTACTAGAACAATGACTGGTTGGAGAATTTGCATGGATTACCGGAAACTTAACGATGCCACCCGTAAAGATCACTACCCGATTCCCTTCATTGATCAGATGCTTGACCAACTAGCAGGACAGGAGTACTATTATTTCTTAGATAGATATTCCATATACACCCAGATCTTAATTTCCCCCGAGGATCAGGTAAAGACCATGTTCACTTGTATTTATGGTACATATGCTTTCAAACGCATGCCATTCGGACTTTGCAATGTACCAGCGACTTTTCAAAGGTGTATGATGGCCATTTTTCATGATATGGTGGAAGACTTTGTAGAGGTGTTCATGGATGATTTCTTCGTCTTTGGGAAGTCTTTTGAGGTATGTCTCTGGAATCTTGATAAAGTAATTGCTAGATGTGAGGACACTAACTTAGTGCTAAGTTCGGAGAAGTGTCATTTATTTGCCAGAGAGGGGATAGTGTTGGGTGACAAGGTGTCTAAGTCGGGTTTAGAGATTGATAAAGCAAAGGTAGAAGTTATTGAGAAATTTCCCCCTCCTATTTCTGTCAAAGGGGAGCGTAGTTTTCTTGGTCATACAGGTTTTTACCGGTGATTCATCGTGGATTTTACCAAGATTGCAAGACCTTTGTGCAATCTTTTGGAGAAGGAGGTGAAGTTTGACTTTGATGAGATGTTCTTGAAAGCTTTTCAGATGTTGAAAAGGAACTTAATTGAGGCTCCCATCTTAATTACTCCTGATTGGGAATTACCATTTAAACTCATGTAGGATGCAAGCGACGTAGCAATGAGTGCAGTGTTGGGACAAAGAAAAGGAAAGGTGTTCTACTCGATCTATTATGCAAGCAAGACCCTGGACTCTACACAAGCTAATTACACAGTGACTGAGAAAGAGATGCTAGCTCTAGTGTTCGCCTTCGACAAGTTCAGACCGTATTTGGTAAAAGTTATTGTTTTTACTGACCATGCAGCTATTAGGTACTATTCAATAAGAAGGATGTTAAACCAAGGTTGATTCGATGGATATTGCTTCTCCAAGAATTTGACCTTGAGATTAAAGATAGGAAAGGTACTGAGAATCAATTAGCTGATCATTTGTCGAGGTTGGAGGATTTTTCCCATGTAAATGAAGGTGAGCAAATTCGGAAAGAGTTTCCGGATGAACAATTGATGGCATTAGATTTCTCTCAAGTGCCTTGGTATGCGAACATTGTGAATCTGATAGTAAGTGGAGACTACCCTCCGGGTGCAACCACCTAACAAAAGAAAAAGCTCAATTATGATGCTAAGTTCTATATCTGGGATGAACCGTTCTTGTTCAAACAAGGTGTGGTTCGGGTGGTGAAAAGACGCATTTCGAAATATGAGGTTCAAAAAGTGCTTGAAATTTGTCATGCTAGCCCATATGGTGGACACCATAGAGGAGAGCGCACGGCGCATAAGGTACTACAATCTGGTTTCTTTTGGCCCTCGTTATATAAAGATTCTATTGCTTTTGTGAAGGGTTGTGATAAATGCCAAAGGTTGGGTACTATTTCAAGAAGACATGAGATGCCGCTAAGTAACATTTTGGAGGTGGAAATTTTTTATGTGTGGGGTATTGACTTCATGGATCCCTTCCCGCCATCTAGTGGAAACCAATACATTTTTGTGGCTATGGATTATGTGAGTAAATGGGTTGAGGATGTCGCTCTTCCTTCGAATGATGCAAGGGTGGTGATTAAGTTCATCAAGAAGCACATCTTCACTCGCTTTGGCACTCAAAGGGCAATCATAAGTGATGGAGGTGAGCATTTCATTAACCATCTAGTTAAAAATCTTCTTGCTAAGTATGGTATTCATCATAAGGTTGCTACAGCTTACCATCCCCAAACAAGTCGCCAAGTGGAGGTTTTGAATAGAGAGGTGAAAGAAATTTTGTAGAAAACAGTGAATGCGCAAAGGAAAGATTGGTCTGAGATGTTATATGACGTGTTGTGGGCATATAGGACTGCGTATAAGACACCCATAGGGATTTCTCCCTATCACATAGTATTTGGTAAAGCATGTCATCCTCTGGCGGAATTAGAACATCAAGTTTATTGGGCGATTAAGAGGTTGAACTTGGACCCCGAGCTGGCCGGTAGAAAAAGAGTGAATCAATTGCATGAACTTGAGGATTTTCGGCTCCACGCGTATGAGAATGCCAGGCTTTACACAGAAAAGACGAAAAGGTGGCATGACAAGCACATAGTTACTCGTACTTTCACTCCGGGAGAAAATGTACTACTCTTTAACTCTAGATTGAGATTATTCCCTAGAAAACTAAGGTCTAAATGGAGTGATCCTTTCGAAGTGGTAAGAATGACACAAAATGGGGTTGTTCAACTTAAAGGTGATACTGGCCCTACGTTCTTAGTAAATGGGCAAAGGGTGAAACATTACTTTGGTGTGGATTCGGATCGTGATCGGGAGGCTCTTGAGCTAAATGATGAAAGATCCAAGTTGAGTCGAGCCGAGACGTTAAATCAAGCGCTACATGGGAGGAAACCCATGAATAATATTTTGGATCAATTTTGAAATTTAAGCTTAGTTTCAAATTTTTAGGTGTACAATTTTTATTTTAGTTTGTTATTTAGATAGGACTTTAGAAGTTATAAAGAAAAAAAATCAAAAAGATGAGTCGTGCCACGACCAAAACTAAGGCGTTGGGTGGGAGGCAACCCACCATTATTATGTCACATTGTTTGGTTGATGGGCAGGTCATAGAAGGAGAAACCACCCAAAAATAGAAGAAATACATTGAAAAATGCAATTTGGGCGCGCCATGCCAAGGCTAAATGACTGGGGCCTCTTTTTGGTGCATTGGCAGCGCAACGCGCCAGTCCCCCAGAGAACGCTGATGGCAGGCACAGCCTGGGCACGCTACGCCACACCTGTGGGCATAGACAGGGCACCTCGCGCCAGAAAAAGTTTGACTAGGGGCAGTTTCTGGCACACTGGCAGCGCGCCGCCCCCTATCGCGCCAAATAGCTAAAATTCATTTTTGGAAATTTCATGGGACCCACTTAAATTCCAACCTTTTAACTCCTCCACTTACCCAAATACACCCCACTTTCCCAAATTCTTTCTCTCTCTAAACTAATCCCCTCCTCCAAATTCTCTCTAAATCCATAATTTTTCTTCTTCTCCAAAATCCTCCATTAATCCTTTCTAAAACCTTCTTCCCTTCTCTTTTCCTAAACTCTCGCCCCTAAAATCCACTCTAATCCACCAAAATTTCAAAAACCACCAACCCCACCCACCCCACTCTCCACCCGACCCCCCCTCCTCCTTTTTTCCCAAAAAATAAAATTCTTCTTTTCTTAGCACTACACCAAAATATACTTTTAGTGGCAATTAATGAAATGCCACTAATTTATATTTTGAAGTCACCTATTGTGGTAATTAAACTTTTGTTGGTAAAAGATTAGTAATTTCAAGTGGCTTTTAAGTGCAAATCCTTTTAGGAATAAATTAAACTATTCACTCTTCATCATGTGCTCTCTGCTTCTCTCTATCAATCAAATTAGGTCCCCCCAAAACCCTGCCCTATATATTTTCAATTCTCAATTTCCTTCAATTCATGTCTGTAAGTGAAGTATAATTAGGGTTACATGCGAAGAATCGAGTGTGCAGGTCACTGGAGCACACTATTACACTGGATCGGGTGACAGGTGGAGACAAATACAAAGAGGTCGAAACAGAATAGGATTAACGACAACACTTTTGATGATTTCATTAGCCGGCAAGAGGTGTTTTGTCTTTCTCTCCCTTATCAGTTTTGATGGCTTCAAATTTTTGTAGTTTTTCAATTTTTTCATGTCTTCTATCTTTGAACATTTGTGGATATGCATTTTGTTAGATGTTTGATAAATTGTTTCACTGAAATTTTTTCTTTCAAAGCGTCATGAGTGCTTTATATCAGTATGGATGAATTTAAGTGTTAAGGAGTGTGTTGGTCATACATATGTTGCATTTTCGTGTCAAATTTTAACTTAGCATCGCAGTGTTGTTGCATATAGAAAAATGTGTTTTCTGGACAACATAAGTTTTAGGCATGGTGCAATGAAGTTTTATTAACAATGTTGCTGCAATTTGTTATCTGATTGCTTTCCTCACATTTATCTTTACAGATATATGGGCATAAAAATAGTAGGAAAACTACTTAGCTCTCAATGCTTTTGCACAATTATAGGTGTAGTATGTGTTTGATTTATTCTACCTATTGATGATTGTGGTGCTCTTACTATAGTTTGTATTGTTAACAACTTTTTAGCTATCACAATCGTAGGCCAAATGTGTAGATTGGGTGTTGTAGATCTCATTTGTATTGATTCAGTCTCAGCCCTTATACCACGAGTTGAAATTGAGGTAAGCCAACATTTTAATTTTTGTGAAGGGAGAAATTGAGATGCAAAAACTAGGTAAACAAACGGGTCTGGTGAGTCAAGCTCCTGTCAAAACAAGTAATATGAAGTTAACAGTTGAGAAGAAATTGATGTTTTGGTATTTGGGGATGTGGGGGGGGGGGTGATGATTAAAATCCATTATGCATTTCTATTGCATGTCTATCTGTAAAGACTAAGTATAAGTTAAAAGACGAAGACTCCTAAACAAACTGAAGTAATGAAACCAAACTAGACAATAACTGTTGGAAAAAAATACTAATTCACTGTCCTAAATAAACAGCTAAAACTTTTTACGACTAAATAACTAAAGGGTGCCTCTGTGTGCTCTTCACTGCTCCAAAAACTTGTAGTCGTGCTCGTGAAAATGGGGAAAGGAAAAGAGATGTGAAGGTAAAAAATGAAAATGAATGAGTTTTTCAAATTTGCACTGTCGATTTGTTATATTCCTCAGATTCTCCAAAAACGATGACACACTCCTGTCAGATCCTTAAAAAATCCGCTACTTTTATATATTAAGAAGTAGGAGATCGACAACTCTCCTCAGTGCACCGATAGATATCTTTGGGTGTTCGGATGGAATTAATCTTGATATTAACTTTGTTCTTTCTGTTGTTTTGCAGGATCCGTTTTGATTGTTGTCGATCTCACCTGCTAATAGCATTTTACAATATAGCAAAATGGGAATCATACCTGAAGGTACTGACTAGAACAGACATTGATTTTTTAACACATACACCCCAGTCAAGAGGTTTCATTTTTCCCCTCTTGTTTTTCTTCTCTAACATCAGATTCATTTAATTAAATTAGAGTGCAGCCAATTTTGAAATTAGCATGTAGGTGTAACATAACAGTTTATGTACATAGATTTTACTTGGCCTTTGAATTGAATGCTTCAAAATTACATGGCAATTTATGATGATTTAATTTGCATAGTTGTATTCATGATTTAGAGTTGAGAGGATGTTGTAGTATTTGTATTGTTTCAGTCATAATTTTAGATAATAAGGTATCTTCACACAACTTTTTGATTCTTTTTTGTGTTGTGTTTTATTTCATTTATTTATTTTCGATAGCAATGTTGTCTGGATTAACTTGCAAACCCTTCCGTGAATAGCTACTTATGATTGCTTTGGGTTACATTTACGAGATGCCAAATATTTGAGATGATGTTAATAGAGTGACCCGAGGGTCGTTTTGTAACAGCTTATTTACCACCTGCACTAGGGGATAAGCTATGTGTACACACCACCCTTCTCCAGACCCCACTTGTAAGATTACACTGGGTATGTTGTTATAAATAGAGTGAGTTGGTGAGACCAGAAAAGATTTTATTTTTTGAAGTTCCTGTAACTTTCCTAAATAGTACTAATATAATGGGGTCTCAAAAAGAGATCCAAGTCATGCATCCCAATCTTGTCTTATATTCAATTATGTAATTTTAGCTCATAATGCCATGACAGATGACAAATGTATCATGTCTAATGAATGATATTGTCATTTATAACTTGTACGATGCTCTTCCCCAAGACATTAATCCCTTTCTGTTTGCAAAAGAATACAACATTCATCCTGATATTCTTAGCACCTAGTAAGTTTTTACCGTTAGTTTGAACTACAAAGCTTAAATTCTGGTACAAGCTATAAATTAGTGAAGAAATTGCGGTGAAGAAGCTATATGGATCAATTTGTTGATGCCCCTTAAGGCTTGCTGCATGATATTTACTATATAATGCTTGTGTTCTCAAGCTTTTGCTACACCCTTCTTTATTTATTGAAGATCATGTTGTAGCTAGAGTTTCTTCTTCAATCAATCGTGTCAATTTGACTTGGAATTGTTGTAGCTTGGTTCTTGTCCAGCAATGCACCTTTCAACTACAAAGGATTCAACTTGATTTGTAATGTTTTTGCTTTGGTAATCTCTGTAGACACCTTTTATATGTGATATTGTTGAAGTTTTATGAACCCTTTATGATTCTCCTCTACAAGCCACTCAATGCACATTGATATTACTATTTTTTCAGTAATGTACACGTCCGCAATCACTGCCCTCTGACATTTTCTTTGTTCTGTCAGCTATCTATTCCCTCCAATTAACTTATTTAAAGTTCACTTTTTAGGCTAACATTTTATATGAAATGCCAATATCTTGAAATTTTGAGCTTTTCCAGCGCTTTTCATGTTTGATTGAGTGTTTTTTTCTTGATATTTGTTGGCAGGAAATGAATACTGTGAAATGGGATGAGCACAAAATTTGTTCTGTATTTCAAGAATAGGCTCAACCAACATAGTGCTAGAACTTCAAATAATGCCTCAAATTGGTCTGGAACATGCTGTATCCCACCCTTAAATTAGGCATTTCTTGTAGATTCCTATCTAGAAAGATACTAGACAACTGCTTATTTCTCAATCATCTTGTTACACTCAAAATAAGATTAGCTTTTGAAATTAAATGGTGTAATTTTTCTTTTATGTTGTTGACATTAAGGTAATGAATTACTAGTTTTTTGTTTATTGTGATTTTAATGAAGTACGATATTTCTTACTATTAATATTTGCCAATTTGTGGATAATTTTACTGCTAATAAGGTGTATCATTAATGGCAATGTAAGATGTAAATTCTAGGTGGTATTAGTGGCAATTGTCGTCAAATAAATGCCACTAAAGTTAAACCTTTTAGCGGCAATAATTTGTAGGTTTACCAGCACTCTTTGTAATTGCCGCTAAAGCCTTTAGCGACACTGGATCCAATGGCAATTAACTAAATGCTAGTAAAAGCTTTAGTGGCAATTTTTATTGCCGCTAAAGTGTATATTAATTGCCGCTAAAAGTCTTTATTGTTGTAGTGTAGTTTCTTCCATTGGTTGGGTGTAACAATGGCTCCTAAGGGTAAGAATGTTGCTAGTGGTTCGGGTACCAAGAAGAGTAGGAAAGGAGCGGTTGCCGAAAGTTCTAGTCGGGAAACCACCAATTTGCCGCCTCAAAAATTTGGCAAGCAAGCGTTAATGCACTATGGAGAGGATTGGTACGAATGTCAACAGCAATCCAAGTACCTAGGTGATGAGTATGTAGATGAGGGGCAATTGTGTGACAAGAATTTCCCCACATTCACACCCAAATCCATGATTTGGGACTCTAATATGTCTTCGTGGATCAAGGTAAGTGCAATTTAAGCTTAGTCTGTAAATTTTATGCGAATTGGAGTACTCATCGTGTTGAGTTAAACCAAGGGTTAATTAGGGATAGTCGGGTGAGATTTACTGTGGAAGCACTGAATGAATTTTTGGGTACACCAAATTGTGACAATTTTGAATTTCTGGCAATGATTGAAAGACCCCTTATCGTGATATTAGGCATACTATGTGTGGGGTGAATTCTGTTGCGCGGTGGGATAGGATTAGAGACACGGAACATCATTTGACTCTTAACTATGGTCACTTTAATTTGGAGGCTCGCATTTGGTTAAAAATTGTGTGTAGCACCTTACTACTATGTAAGCATACGACTGATGTAACTAGGGAGAAAGTGGTGCTAGTATACCGTTTGATGAAGGGTTTGCCGGTGAATGTCGGGGCTATTTTGAAGCAAAACATGATTAAGTTTAGGACAAATAAGAGATGGTGTTTCTATTATGGGAGCATCATTACTAAGTACCTTCAGGCTTTACGAATTGAGGAGGAAGTTCATTATGTGTGCCCTCTCATGCCCCTCACTTAGTGTGCCACTTGGTTGATGTCACGAGAACTAAAGTGCACGATCCATCACAAGGGCCTGTGTTGATTGCTATTAATAGGCAAGTTTGTAATGATAGTTGGATGGGGCGTTTGTTTGGAATGGCTGAGCTACAATTGCGGATAGGTGGCCGTCCGGTGACTGAGGATGAAATGGTGACACTAACGGAGCATTACCCTTTGACAGATAGCGTGATGTACTTGTGTTGAATGGGCTCGGCTTTCCAAGAGCCCATTGATGATAATGATGCCACTGCTGATGAGGAGGATGGCTCAGATGAGGATGCATCAGATGATACTGGCCCCGGAGATGGTGATACTGATGCGAGCGATAGAGATGGTGTTGCAGCCTCGATGTCTATGGATTTTGCCACCAATGTGGCAACCCGTTGATTGGCAGCACGTGGCCTAGAGGCCGAAAGGGAGTTCTCTTTTACCTTTTCACTTTGTTTTACTTTGCACACTGAGGACAATGTTTTCTTTAAGTGTGGGGTGGAAGCTGAACTTCATTGTACATAGTTTATTGCTTTATCGAGTCTAGTTAGTTAAGTTAGTTTTTAGTTTATGCTTCTTTTTTTTTGGGTTCCTCAGTGTTTGTTTTTGGTACTTTTTACCGAGGATAGTCCCTTTAAACCGACTAGGACTAGTTTTATTGCTTTATTGAGTCTTAGAGTTATCGTAGGAGTGACAGTTCCCAATGATGGATGGATGACGACCGTCTTAAGGAAAAATTAGTCACATAGAGGAGTAGGATTGAGAAACCAACCTTGGTCTTTTGATACTATGTCCGAAAAAATTAGCTAAACGTCATGGGTAGTCATAATTAGAATGATGCAAAAGATTGATAACCTTGAAACAAGCATGTGTTCGTAGTTTTGACTCAAAAGAAAAATAAATAGGCACTAGTTTACCTAACTTCTATAAATAGTCCTCAGGGGCTAATTTGTGGGGGTTCAACATTATTTTGGTGTGCAAGAGCAAGTTTCATCGTTTGTAATAGGTTTCGATCTTCCAACTCTTCTATTTTTTGGAAATCGCATGAACAATTATATTTTGTGGTTTTCTAATAGTATGAGTGGCTAAACGCCTTAGTTCTGGGGCTGTAGCTACAGATTGAATGTTGATTATTTAAGGTTTATCAATTAATTCTTGGTTGTCATTATAAGTTACTTCTATATTCTTGTTTTAGTATTTTATGCTTGCGCACCATAAGATAAATTTATTGTCTAATCTTAAAATTGAGAGAGGAGAGATTAGATAGACCAAAGAATATAGAGAGTTCGATCGACCCATTTGATTGAGGTGATTTGTGTTTAGGAGTGACGCCCGACAAACAACTTGCTTGGTTGTGAAACAAGATGAAATATAAATGCTCGCCAGTTTGTCTGTTTATCCCCGCTCAACGATGTAGTTAGATAGCTAACTGGAGTAGGCGACTAGAGGTGTGTAACCCGACTCATACAATTAACCCTGTAAACCAGTAACTTGACAACTAAAATTAGTTCTAAGTTGATAATATGATACATGAGATTCAATGCATGTTGCAGCCATGTAATTGTCTTTTACTTGCTTGAAATATCATCTTAACGTCGTACACAATTAGTTACTTTTAGTTATTGCATAATTCGTAGTAGCAGTAAACAACCATCACCAACTCTTGAAAAGGTTACTTTTATTTTATTTGTGGAATTGAGTGTTAGATAAAAATCGATCATAAGTCCCTTGGGAATGATAACTCGTTTCATTAAAGAATCTATATTACTTGTGCGACCCCGTATACTTGCGTGTGTAATTGGGAGTAACAAATCCTAAGAAGACGGATGCGGTGAAGAGTTGACCTAGACCTCTAACTTCTTCATATATTAGAAGTTTCTTGGGTTTAGCCGGTTACTATAGAAGGTTTGTTGAGGGATTTTCTTCAATTGCCTCTCATTTGACGGCTTTGCCTCAAAAGAAGGCTAAGTTCATATGGTCCGAAGGGTGTGAGAAGAGTTTCCAAGAGTTGAAAGATAGACTTACTTCCGCTCCGGTGTTGACTTTACCGGAAGGGGCCGATGGCTTTGTGGTTTATTGTGATGCCTCAACAATTAGGTTAGGGTGTGTGCTTATGAAAAATGGGAAATTTATTGTCTATGCCTGAAGGCAACTTAAGATTCATGAGAAGAATTATCCTACTCACGACATTGATTTAGTGGCGGTCGTTTTTGCCTTAAAGATTTGGAGGCACTAATTGTATGGAATCCATGTAGATATGTTTACCGACCACAAGAGTTTGCAATACATGTTTAATCAAAAAGATCTAAATCTTCTCCAAAGAAGGTGCCTTGAATTATTGAAATATTAGGACATGAATGTTCTTTATCACCCCGGTAAAGCTAATGTGGTAGTGGATGCTCTTGGGTCGTGTGGCTCATATTGAAGAAGAAAAGAAAGAGTTGGTTCGAGATGTTCATAGATTGTCCTGATTAGATGTTCAATTGGTGGACTCCACCAAGGGTTGTGTTATGATTCACAATGGTTCCGAATCGTCTCTAGTGGCGGATGTGAAAGCTAAGCAAAGTTCTAATCCAATTTCGGTCGAATCTGTGCATCTGGTTTTCCATGTCTCTATGTTGAAGAAATGTGTTGGTGACCCAAAATCTATTGTTTCCTTAGAGGGTTTGGGAGTTGATGAAAATCTTTCTTGTGAGGAAGTTCCGGTTGAGATTTCAAACCGGCAAGTCAAGAAGCTGAGAAATAAAGAAGTTGCTTCCGTGAAAGTATTGTGGAGGAATCATTTAGTTGAGGGTGATACTTGGGAGGCCGAGGCCGATATGATGTCTCGATATCCTCATCTCGTTCCTTCTACTCCTACTCTAGCTTGAGGTAATGAGTTCCTCTTGGTTTGTCCTTTGTTTTGGAGTCATGTGTTTTATGTGTTTTCATGATTTCATGGTGTTATCCCATGTTCATGAAAACTTGTGTTTTGAAAGAAAATGAGTTTGCATGATTTGATTTTCCTCATGTAGTTGTGCATTGAGTATGAGTTGCCTATAGGCTTCATGAGATGGATTGATGAACATGCTTTAGCTATGCTTTTTGAGAACGAATTGCATATGGGCTCCATGAGATTGTGTTGAGCATGCTTTTAGCTTGGAGAAGGTCCTTGAACATAAGTAATTTTTAAAATTTATGCATATTGGGTTGCTAGATGTAATTCCTACTTCCTTATGATGCATTGAGTATGTTTAGCTTAGAGTGGATGTTTCCTCCTTGTGTATGGGCATTGCATGCATGATGGGCTATTAGACTTAGTTTCACCCCTCTTGTGATGTTTTGAAAACGTCCTAGCTTGGAGTCGATAGTTCCTCCTAGGTTATGTGAATTTAGAAAAAGTTGCATTTTAGGTTGGGTTGTTAGTTCCTCTTCTAATCTTTTAGAACCAGTTTGAATCTCATTCGAGGACGAATGGTCCCAAGGGAAAGATATTGTAACACCACGTATTTGAAAAAGGGAAATGAAACAAATTTCCAGAAGTTGCAGGTGCAACCCACGCCGGCCACCCACGGCCCGTGGAAGGGACCACAGACCGTAGGTGTGGTCCGTGGATGGGCTCCCCTTGACAGACCAGAAAGGCCAGAGCCACGGCCTGACCAACGCACCGTTGGTCAGACCACAGTCCATGGTTAGGGTCCGTGATTTGATGGGTCATATCCCAACTTTCTGATGACCAATGACGGTCCACCAGGACAGGCCGTAGGTCAGACCACAGTCGGTCGATTGGGTCCGTAGTGGGCAACTGATAGTTATTTTCAGGGGCAGTTGGGTATTTTCCTAATTAATTAGTTCCTATACTAAGCTATTTCACTCTTAACCCAGCCTACCCACTGATATTTAGCTATTTATTAGTAGTTTTAATTACCCATATAGCGAAGTTTGCCTATAATTGATCACATCCGAGACTTCCTCTCTATATTGTTATTTCAGTTTTGTGTGACTGCGTTGTAGCTAATAATTGCAAACCAAATCCCCCCATCTAACATTTGTTGTCACCCCCTTTGACTTGCTTACATGTCTTTTTCGATAATTTCTATTCCTATAGCTGATTAGACCACGTTTGTACTTCCTAATTGAATCTGAACACATACCGCTCCCTGTGGGTTTGACCTCAACTCTTCGTTGGGTTTTATACTGCTTAATGATCATTTTCACCAAGAATCGGGAGAGGTGTGCTTGAAACGTTAATCAATATACCTACTCTTAGGAAAATTGCCTTTCTGGAGTTCTGGCGAGTTCTTAGAGTTATGAGGAAGAAACTCAAAATAACAGACTTAAAATGCCTATTCTTTCTCAGGTCGTTCGCCATAGTGGACCCTCTATTGTGATCAAGGGACTCGTTATGGAGAGTCTTGATGAAATTAATAACACTCACTAACGTCGCTATAATTGAAAACCCATTGTTGTGGTGGTGCCTCTTAATTAAAATCTCAGTGAAAACTGAACTATGCCCTATTTTATAATACAAATCGCAACTATAAGACATAACGACACAGACCATATGCTGCAACTACTGTGAATACCTCCTACATACTCACTTGTAGTCTTAGAATTCCCTATGGAGGTCTAGATAATTAGGTCATCTCCTAAGGGAACACAATACAACACGACAGCCATAATTCTTAAGATTACCCAAGAGTTTTCTGTTCTTAAACCTCCCCATCTTTGATTTCTTGTTAACTCAATTTTACCACGGAGACTCTAACTAGAGTACCATGGCCTTAACCACCCCATAACGATTGAACATGTCGTTACATAAACTTTCTTATTTGCTCTTTGTTGATGACCTTACCCTTCTCTCTAAGGCCAATAATAAGAACTTATTTACAATCACCCACTCTTTGAGAGAGTTCAACAACAAATCTGGGTAAAAAGTCAATATTCAAAAACCATCTTCTCATGTCAACTATTCAGAGAATGATAATCTCTCCTTCTCAACTAGTCTTAGCGTTTGACCTAGAACCTCCTTTGACAAATATCTTGACTTCTTTATCTCCCATAAAAGATGTGTCAACAATGATTTTCTATACATCATTGACAATATAAATACCAGAAACTTTGGTTAGAATACTAAGTTTCTCAACATGATTAACTGCACTATTCTTACTCAAACAGCTCTTAGTATCATCCCTAACCATATAATGTAATACATCAAGCTTACTACCAAAGTCACAAATTCCATCAATAGTATCTAAAGGAAATATTTTGGGGGTACTACTACTGAAAAGAAGAAGATGCATCTTGTAGGTTGGTACACTATCACTTGCCCCACAAAGAAAAAGAGAGATTGGCCTTTAGAAAGTAAGATTAAGAACAAAGCTCTTGATGCAAGATTAAATCAGAGAATGTACAACAACCCTTACAACCTTTGGGCTCAAACTCTAATTAGAAAAAACTATTGTACAAATCATGCCAAAATAAAACACAAGTTTAGAACTTGGCAATGCATGCTCAATGGCTAGTTTGTAAGTATGAAATTTTCTAGATTGACTATTCGTAAAAGGAACATGGTTAATATTAGTATGGATGGATGAATTTCTAAGTTTGATTCCATTAGAAGTATCATCTAAGGGCCTATTTCTTTTGGAGAGGATCTCCTCAAAATCGGTGATATTCATTCCAATGACACATGGAATCTGGACAAGGTCCTCTTCGACCTTTCAGATAACCTAGACCTCATTATTAGGAACTAGTTTATCACTTTTATGAGTCATGAGTAGGACAAGCTCATCTGGAGCAAGTCTGCCTACCTCCTCATTGCCAATGATATAACCAAAATTTTACCTCTGAGACTAGAAATTTTAGGTGGATCTGAAAACTTCATACCCTCAACAAAATTGATATCTTCTTATGACTTCTATATCATGGTAGGCTCTCTACTAGCCACCATCTCCATAATTTTTTTGGCCTAAACATAAAACCTATATATATATGTAAATTTTTTGGCTTTCATGGTGAAGGCATTGATCGCATCTTCTTCACATGCATCAATGCCGAAAGATTCTGACATAATATTGCCCTCACAAGTAGCAATGACATCACCACCAATAGTTTTCTCACTACTAGGCTTAACTATGCTGGAATATGGGACACTCTTAAAGGAAAATAATTCAACATCATCCTCTCTGAGACATCTCATTATGTTTTCGGAGCATCTGACTTTGCACAAATGATGACCTCTTCTATATCCATATCAACCAAGTGTCTGTTACTAATACTATTTCAAAGGTAACTAAATATCACATGCTGATAATCCCTCACACAACTCAATCTCAAGCCTTCACTATCCATCTGTAGTGGGAAATCCCGTCTCAAGATGAATGCAAACTTAACATTGATGGTTCAGCCTTAGGCAATTCTGAGCTGGGGGAGTCATTAGAAATAGCAAAGGTTATTTGGTGATCATATATATGAAGACGTTCCTCACGCCACCAGTAATCTTGCAAAACTTCTCACTCTATTATAGGCTCTTCAAATTGTTGTAAATCAAAACCTCTACCTTCTTGATATTCAACATCAATACTATCATTCATGGACATTTGTCACATAACAACATTATCTTGAGCTGATATTTAATCCAGAAGACACACCTACAAAAGGAGCATAATAGACTAGTTGATCTACTGACCAAAGAGGTGGTGAAGTCTAAGTTTTTTGGTAACATGAATATTTGGCAGTTCCTCTAGTATTTGCTTGTGAAGAAGTGTTAGACAGACATTTAGGAACTATTTTCTCTAGAAAAACTTTATGTAATAGTAACTCAATATGACAATTATCAGTTCATTCTCCTGCTACCCCTTTATACCTCAAATTAAACAATGTGTTTTGCCAACTGTTTAATTTATATAATCAACTTGTTGACAAAAAAATCATTCAAGTATGAATATTCTTTGCAAAAAAAAGCTATAATCAAACACAATTTCATTTTACTCCTACTTCATAAATTTCAAATAAGATAAAAATAAAATATTTATAATCTATGGCCAAAAGCCTACTTCATAATAGTTATATATCCATAACCCCTATATTTTAGAGTATAATTGGTTAGCACATGACGGTGTTTCACTATTCTTTTATATACATAAATTTGATTGTGTTTGTATTAGAGAAGTGTTTGCTTAGACGGGTCATCATGCACTTTTGCCTATTTAGATTATAAATCCTTTAGGATGTTTCACCGAGAAATTTGGCAAGAGCTAAATATACGCAGGATTGCACATTCATAATAAGTAGTGAAATATAATTATGTGCTTTTGTACTGAAATAACATATACAATTTCATCTTAATCTTTATCTTTTAAATTATCTATGTTCTTAGATGGCAACATGACATGGATTGAATTGGGTTAAAGAGTAAAATAAATTGATGTGGGGTTCATTCTGTTATTGGGCAGCGACCCTAATTATTTTCAGGTCAGCTATAAATGTGTTACAAATAGAAATAAATAAATCAGTATTATAGATGCGATGCATTTCAAGTGTGCACAACAGTCCAGAATCTAACATGATATCCTCCTCAAGCAAAGGTATGCACTTTTTAGTGCAGAATCATAAAATGCAAATGAGGATAAATTCTTCAATTACAAAAAAAAACACACAATCTTGCTGAGTTTGGAACCTGTGCGCCAAACTGAAGTCAGACCAGAAGAAAACAAGGAATTGCTCTCATAGGAAAAAGGAATTAAGAAGCATAATAGAGTAAGATGTAAGTAAGCCTGTAGCAGAGAAAAGCATGCATGCTTCCTTTGGGACTCCAGAGGCTGCTTCCATCTTCAATTGCCTGAATCAAATATGGTTGACAAATTAAGCCTTGTCAGGTTGGTTAGCAGTAAAAACAAGTTTTAAGAAACTAACTTCTACTCATTATGTGGATATAAGTATGAATTTTAACAATGATGCACAAGAAATTGGTTTTGACATGTGTACTTTACACTAGAATTACAACATCATATTTAGCGTAATCTCATAAATAGGATTTGGAAAGGCTAGTGACTTTACCCCTATCTTGAGAGATAGAGTGGTTGTTTCTAGTAGAGGGGGTAGTGATATAGTTAGACATGTTATTTGTAGCGGATTCAAAATGTGTACACTTTTGCATAATATAGCCAAAACAATGAATTCATGAGTTGGACTCGCCCTAGATTGTAGCTTTAGTTACTCAGCAATATTTATCCCCTCCATCCATTGAACAATTGTCTACAAAGTGAAAACGTAAGCAAAGCCAACAAAAAATTAATCTTGACACATAACTTTAAACTTAACTTATAGTATCAAAAATGAAACATAACATCTCTTTTTTTAGTTTTTTCTCACAGAGAATGCTATTACTGGAGCCATGAGATGTGCTAGAACAATATGCCTCTGGACAGCTTAGTTAAGTAATGACACAAAAAAAGTTCATTGACTAATTAATCAATATCTCAATTAGGCAAAAAGGATATATATCAAGGTAAAACGACCTTGGCAGATGTAGTCTAAAACTATTATATTAACTCTTTGGAGGGCAACACCTGTAACAATATTAGTATATCAAATGGTTAATTAGGTGGTAGTTGAGAATCATAAAGTCTCAGATTCAAACTCCAATAGAGATAAAAACATTAGGTGATTCTTTCCATCTATCTAGCTAGTACTTGTCGATGGTGGGAGGTGACAAGTATCCCATAAAATTAGTTAAAAGTGCGCAAAATCTGACCAAAAAAAAGAAAAAAAAAACTTAAAACTGCCTTAAAGCCTTGGCATCTAGGCACTATATAATGTTAGGTTATATCCTCTGCCTCGCTTTAATATCCGACGCACATTCAATATTTAAATTGAAAGTTTCATTAAATATATAAGAAATATGTACGGGAAACCAATAACAAAGTATCTAACATTTTCATGCCCCTATTTAGAAACTTCATTGTCGTAATACACATCTTAAAATTCCTGACTTCAGTGTACAACAACTAGCCACTATGATAAGTGTGTGACTCTTTCATTTAAGAATTTAATCTATTGGAGAAATCACACTTTTATTTAGACTACTTAATTATATTCTCAATAGACATGATCATGAATATCAAGCTAGCATGGATGGGAACAAGATCAAACTCACTAGAGGGTTTTTTATTCAATGATCTTCTTAACCTAAGAGTTAACTTGTCTATAACTAGTAATATATATAAAAAAAATTCCCCAAGGTTTGTTCTTCTTTGTACTAAGATATTAAATACTACTCTATGTTGTCTTACTTTTCTTTTAAGTTTGGTTCAAGATGAATTTCGTTTTTCTACTTTGATAACTCTTTAATTTTGACTTTCTACATGATATGTTTCTACAAATTAAATGACATTTTAATATATTTTACATAATTTTTAGCTTAAGACCAAAAAATTAGAACAACTATTTATTTTCCTAAATTTTGTATCAAATTAAAACTAAACAAATAAAGTAAAATAAAGCGATTAGTAAAGTAAGTTATATCACAAGGATTTGACCAAAAGCACTTACATACCTAGATGACAGTGTCGTTTGGTAGAGTATATTAACAAAAATAATGCTTGCATTAGCTTTGTGTATTAGTAGTACCTTGTTTGGTACCTTTTTTCATGCTATATATATAACGAATGCAAGCATTAGTTATACACTCTTTGTGTATTGGGGAATGTATTACTAATACCATTGATTTCTAGGTATTAGTAATGCAAAGTGATTTTATGCATGCATTAGCATTTTAAAGACACAAATACCCCTCAAAAGCACTTTTACATCTTTTTCACCATAATTGTGGAGGATATTTTTGTAAATAACTATTTTTGTACAATACATATTATTTTTAATATATCAAACCAAACAATGCATAGGAAATAATCTATGTACAACTAATGCAAGCATACTAATACAAGCAATACTAATAAGTGTTGTTAATACACTCTATTTAGCATTATTTTTATAAACTTTACCAAACGACCCTTTAATGATCAAAGTTATTGCTCAAGTGTTTATGCCTTACCTACTAAACATTAACCCATATGCTGCATGAATCAAATTAGTGGGAGTTCAAGATAAATATTATAACAATGCTTCACTAGTTAGTTTAAGTAAATCTGATTGGAAATTTTACTATGCCCTCAGTTTTAAACAAGTGAGTTTGTATATGAATCCTTACTAATCATATTTCATCATTTAAAATCATCTCAAAAAAATATTATAAATAAATAATTGAAATTCTACCTTCCCTTAATTAGTTTTCCTCTATTTGTGATCAATAAAACATTAAACTATTTATACTTTAATACTCAAAGCCTGACTTGTTTTATGCTGCCCTTTACAATTAATTCACATATTTACTGTCGGAATATTTATTTGTTTCAATATATATGAAAAATCTTTACATTTTTGTTTGTTAACAACACTTTTAAGCTTTTCATGTAGCCATAAAATATCTTGGCCAAGTCCTAAAAATACTTTGCACAAAAGTCATTACTTTATGTTCAATCTAGCACTAAAAAGGCTATTCCTAGACCCTAGTAGAAGTGGTAGAATTATTTCAAATGCTTCAACAGGAACAACTATGTAAAAGAAAAAATTTCAATTCACTTATTTTGATATGAAATATCTATTTTTTGTGTACTTTTGATATGAAATACTCCATCCGTTTAAAAAAAATTGATCTAATTTTCTTTTTAGTTTATTTAAAAAACAACGACCTTTTTTTTTTTTGCAACACTTTAACTTCAACTTTTCACGTAACATGTTTAAGGCCACAAGATTAAAGACATTTTGGTACATTTGACATAACTTTAATTTAGAATCACAAGATTAAAAAGTTTTTTTTTTTTCTTAAACTCCGTTCCAAGTCAAATTAGGTCATTCTTTTTTAAACGGAAGGAGTATATATTAAACTTATGTGTCCTAAATTCTTTATCAAATACCATTGTATGAAAAAACAGCCTATTTATGTTTTCGAGGCAGTAGTAAGGTCTTCTAATCCTACTTATGGCAGTACATTAGATTTGTTGTGGTTGTTGTATCATCTCAAGAAAATAATGTGAATCCGAATGTTTAGAGTTAATACGAGAAAAAACAACCTCTTACCCGCTAGCATAGTATTACTTTTTTCATCCATTTTTATCTATCCACTTTAATTTATTCTTTGAAAAATTAAAAAGTAATTTATCATCATATACTCATTTCAGTATTAATGAGTAAGGTAACTTTATACTAGTAATTTGAAGCTGCTGATACAGTCAAATTATGAATCAATGTATTTATTGATTTTTAAAAAATATGTCTAGACAAACATAGACAAGAGTGGGAGTATAGTGTTGTGTGCAAAAGGTTGGCATTAACATACATAATAATACAGGGTTAGGAGTGTAAGTTTTGTTTGACCTAGCTAAGCAACAGCAAGACCTAACAAAACACCGTTTAACTGACTCTATTTATGCAATTAAATGTGACTTATGACATGTTGATGGGACACCAAACCAATGAGGACAAAGAAATAAGTATGGATATTTATTGTATTTTTTAAAAATCTACTCTTGTCTAAAACTTCCACCATTGTTTAAGTGCCCTGCTATTAACACCTGTCTATGGCTACAGACATGCTAAGCAACAAGGAAACCAAACAAACAGCCGATCCCCATTCCCAGGAAACACATGCCCCAATAACTTTTTATGAAACCAACAAATCTTTAATACATTTTTCCTGCTACTAAACACACATTAATTCATCTAAAATGAGGAGTAATATGAATTGAAAATTTACCAGATGGAACTTGAAGTTACTTCTTTCCTTTTCCTTTCTGATCTGATTGCCGGTTGTCATATTCAGTTGTGGAACCGAGATATGATCCATACCTCTGGTATTGTGGCAAAGTAGAGGAAGAATTGGACTGAAGGGTCCCCCTATTGAAACCAGATGATGAAGAAATGCTGAAGTTCAAATTGTACTCGTTATTAGTACTTGTCACAACTGGGACTAGGTCGCCGCCGAATGGGAAATGCTGCATCTCGGGTCGATGATCACCTGTAATACTAAACATTGGTGAAGACACCGGTCTTAATGGATTTCCCAAATAAATTTGATTGTCGGTAAAATACTCCAATGGATTTGTAGACCATTGTCTCGGTGTGTTTTGGTCATCATTAACAGTAGTCTTGTTGTTATCGCTCATACAACCAGTCAATAGCTCCGTATAAGATGAGCTAGGGTGCATATTTTGGTGATGATTAGCAACAGTGTTTACTTTCTCTGTAGCCCTTTCCCTTGCTCGCTCCCGTGCCTTGACCCGACTATCAGATCTGGAAAGTGACAATCCAGAACCTTTGCTTGTCTCAGAATTGCTACAACAAGGTTGTTGTTGTTGCTGCTGCTGATTGTAATTAAGATCATCATCCATTTCCACATCAGCTGAATCAAAGCCCGGCTCACTTGACCTTTTCTCATCGCTGAGCTGCAATGCATCTTGAAATGCCTCAAGAGGTGGAAGCTCAGCGATTGAAGGAGCGACTGCTTTTAACAACCACTCTACAACCTTGCTGGGCTGATCACAGCCGAGGCGGTCTTGCAAATCATAGAACTGTATAGCAGTATTGACAGAGAGGCGAACACGTCTGTCTCTTAATCCCTTTGAAGTTAATACTTTGCTATGCCTATCTTTCCCTCCAGATGCACGAGAAACTCTAACAATTCTTGATGTAGGCCACCCATATAATTTCCCAATCCCACCACCTAGGTCACTACTCTTTTTGACTTCTCCAACATCGTATTGGTGGTACTGCTCATCCTCCTTGTTACTCATTCTTGGAAATTTGCACTCCTCAGTTCGAATCTCCTACATCTCCATACTAGCACCACTTTCATACCTTTCTCAAACAAAAAATCAAGTTTATTTCTTTATCCAAATCAAAACAACAAAAAGGGGTTTTTTCTATTGAATTTGGGACTTGATCAATTAGGGTTCATAGATGGAGAAAAAATAAATAGAAGGAGGTGTATGTAGACAGATATGTATTCCATTAATCATGTTTACACACTAGTTTTGGCTTTTATAATGATATATATAATAGTGAGTAGAGACACATAAATTTGTGTAAAAAGGCATTTTTTGCGGTTTGATATATCACGTTCAGCTACAGATATAGATAGGGCTTTGTTTAAATGTCAGAAGGCTTCTTTTTTGCAGTGCTAACAAAACAAAGGCCTGTGTTTTTGTTCAGAACTCAGCACCATACCCCTGTAAACTCTAGGAAAAACACTCATAAACTATAGCCACAAAAAAAAAAAAAAAAAAAA